>CAFUXE010001085.1:1770-26466 GCA_903364295.1 Serranus cabrilla
ACACTCAAGCTTTGATATATATATAAACCACCATCTAGATTTAGGTTGGCATGTGTAACTTTGAGTCCTCAGCACAGAGCAGAGAGCTGAGATGTGTTGGTTTAAATTGCAGGGAAAGCCAATCGACTTTGTTGGAGTTGATGAAAGCACGGCTCGCTGGGTGCAGGACTTCAATGTGAAACCCTACGCAACACCAGCCAAACTGGAATCTATAGATGGTGAGAAGTTTAATTTCATGGCCATTTGGCTGTTTTTCATGAGTGCTCTCAGTTGGACTCTGCTCAGTTACTAAGTCATGATGATCCTCTCCAGGTGCCCGATACCAGGCGCTGCTCATACCAGACTGCCCCGGGGCGCTGAATGACCTGGCACACAGCGGCTCTCTGCACCGCATTCTCACACACTTCATCTCCCAACAGAGTGAGTGTGAGGCTACTCTTAAAAAGCAATCAGTATGCAAACTAGATGGGAGACTCATGTGTTTCTCTGTGTGCAGAGCCTGTTTGTGCAGTGGGACAAGGAGTATCAGCGCTGTGTTGTGCCACTGAGGGACAACAGTGGATCTTCAGTGGATACAGCTTGACAGGGGTTAGTCTTCCTTAAGTATACCCAAATATCTTTATGTGTGAACGTATTTAATAACAGTAACTGTTTCTGCTGAAAGCCTTCAGTGTTTGAACTGGTGCGGAGACCTGACTTTGCCAACCTGCCCTTGGTCGTGGAAGACTTTGTGAAAGACAGCGGTGGATCATACACAGGTGGGCTGACCTGCACAGATCATTTGTAGAGTGAAAATTTAAAGGGAAAGTTTGGATTTTGGGGGTTGTATGAGTTATATATTCATAGTCATATATTACCTACAACTGAAGCAGTTACATCCATCTATGCTCTTTCAAAGCCAGAACATGGGAATTACTGCTCTACTGCAGCCTCGATCGATTTGTTTGTTTGAATCCAAACATCCACTTAAAACACCAACGTCACAAAATAACACAAAGTCACAAAAAAGCACAAACAAACTAAACAATTGACACAGAAGTAGACCAGCAGCTCCTGTGTTCTGCAAGGTTTAATTAACCTTTTTGTCAATGGAGTTTTGAAGAGAAAAGAGATGGATGTAATGGCATCAGTTTCCCATCGTAAAAAGGCTGTGAAAATAATCTATGTATAGCATACCTTTAAACTGATAGATAGATATTTTTTAAGGTGGCTAAAATACATTCTGCTGCTGCACTGTCGACAGCAGTACATCGTTTAGTTTGCATGCTGGTACTCCTGCCAGCTTTTCCAAACTAGGGCATGCCAACAGCCATCTACTATAGGAACTCTTACTTATTATGGCCTCATACACACTTAAAAAAAATCCCTTTAATTGACATTTCTAATGCCATCTCTTGTTTATCTCCGTTTTCCAGCAAGTCAAGAGGACGCTGTGCACGTCGTCATAGACAGACACCTAATAACTGGACAGAATATGCAGTCAACCTCTCTTGCCGTAAATAATCTAATCCTGCTCTCTGCCAAGTAAAAATAGAAATCGTTAACAGAAGGAGCACTCAGACTTCACTGCTTAGTTGTTGCACATTTATATTCATGTAATGAAAACAAACATTCATCTCAGACAAATATTGGAAGATGCTGGTTCAGAACAGATGTTTGGCAACAATGTATATACAAGTTCATTACTTTCCAATGCTGTTATTGTAAACCCAATTAAAGTCACACAATCAAATGTCTTGATTTTGAAAAATAAAAATAAAAAAAGGGGGAAAAAGCAGGATGTTTAAAGCCAGAAAAGGATGCAGCTTCACAGCAAACAAACCTGCATCCAAGAGCAGAAATGTTTGAATGAAATGGAAAGAAAAACAGCAGAAGATTTCTAGATTTGGAGGGTGGCTGCTGATGTCTGTGGCACGTGAACAAGAGAAGAATATAACCCTTCATTTAAACTTTATACATATTGATGATCATGCATCCTTTGTTGTTTAACAGAGACATGTCACTGAACTCTGAATTAACTGTACAAGTTGATTTTTTTCCCACATTGCCATCAATTAAAAAGAATAACACATACTGAAGTACCTTGTGTCTGCTGTTAGTATTGTTTGAATCAAGAAATCCCGAAACTGTTCATGTAGAGAAAATTTCACAATGCTTTCATGAACCTCAAACAAGTTGAGTATTAACAGCACGTTTCAGAGTTCACTCGAAACAAAAAAAAAAAAAAAAACACACCTGCACACTTGGCCTGAATTTTTGGTACTCCGTGTTGAAAGAAAAAGAAGAAAAATCCATGTGCTGATGGTCCAAAGTCCAAACTCTTCACTATCAAGTCCAACTCTCATAGGAGATCATAGAAATAGTCCAGTCCTTGTCCTAATTCCCATAAGGAAATTCCTGTTCCCAGTTCAGTAGCCAAAGAGATCCTCAGGTAGATTGACTGGAAATGAATTAAATGAATAATGTTAATTTCACCATAAAGGAGTCAACCTAATGAAAAATGATCTTAAATTATCTTAAAAAGTGCAAAACACTGACCTTGAGTGAAGGGTAGTAAACCACATGCTTAACTGCATTGTTCCTGAAATGAATGTCACAGAAGTTGTTACAAGATGCTGTCAGAAATTTAAGTTTTCAGCCATAAGTTGTTGACTTAGAGTGATATTAAATCAGTACCTCTTGTAGGTGAAATAATGCTCTGCAGAATATTCGTCCCAGAGAAGTTTAGGCCTGTGTTCTCGCAAAATCTCGATGAACCTGCAGGAAATCAGAGACAAGTTTAAGGCGACAGAAGGCTAAAAAGGAAAGGTAAGGGCGTTTGACAAAGGCTTTTTGGCTTCTTACTGCTGTGTAAAACAAAGTAGAAGGAGAGAGAGAAAGAGAAAGTTATTTCACATTAAAGACAATGATATATGTTTCTCAGTGATTCCACATGGTAAGGGCTTGTTGCATCGTGGGTAATGTGTCAAGGAAAACAAATTGTCTTTCTTTTTTAACGTCCATTGTGGGTCCAAAAATATTTGGTGCAATGCTTTATATTTGGGATCCTAAGATCGAAACATATGAAACTTTAATTTAAATAAAGTATTTCAGCAGTAGTCACGGTATTGTCTCACCTTCCTCCCAGGATTGGCTCTGTTCCCTGGCTTGCAAAGTCAAGGCCATACAAATTGAGTCCGAGCAGGATCTTCTGTCTCCACTGCGTGTTGGGAGCGAGCTGGAGGACGCAGTCTCTCACCCAGGGCAGAGGGGAGCTCGGGCCCGGCCTGTTGGAAAGCAAAGAATAAATCAAATGTCACATAACTCTGAACACTGTCTGCGTTAATACCGCAAATCTTCTTTTAGCTGTTAATTACTCTAATCATGATTCTGTGGTAATCGCTTATCTGTGACTCTCACCTGGCACCGCTGGAGTAGTCGTACGTCATGAGGCTGAATCCATCGACAACAGGAGCCAACTGCTCAAACTCCTCCCTGCCAAACATACCCGGCTGCCCCACACTGATAAAAGATGGGAAAGACAGGAAGGAAAGGAAATTTAGGACCAATGTATGTGTTTTTAGTGTTTATAGTTGCTGACACTAAAGTAATTTCACTCACTTTGTTACAGCAGGTGGGATGACAAGAATGCAGTCTAATCTTTTAGTCTTCAAAGTCTCACAGATGTGTTTCACTAAATGGACCAGCTCCCTGTGTGAAGAAGATTTTAGATGTTTAATTATTCTAATTGTCTAAAAAAAAAAAAAAAAAGGACTAGAGCATAAATAAATACTCACTTTCTTTTGTTGCCTCCCAGCTGGCTCCACAGCTCCAACGTGAAACCATCGAAACCTTCAGTCTGCAAGGTCACAGCTTCATTAGACAGACGCAGGACAAACAACACTTTTGTGAGGGAGTTAAAGACAAACAACACTTAATTACCTTTGCAACATCCACCAGCTCACTTCCCAGCTCTTCAATTTCATCTTCACTCCCCAGCACGCTCATGTAGTCCTGGTAAGACCAGCCGTCAAACAACAGCCGAGGCACTGATGGGAGGAAACAAAGCAACTCAAGTTAGTTTCATCTTACAGGAAACATCAACAGATCTGAGTTGTGGGCAGTGAACAGACAACTACTCACCGATCCTCATTTTTTTGTTAGACTTGCGTACAGCTTTGACCCAGCCTGGATGGACATAAAGAACCTAATTATGTACATCAGCCACCTGAAAACACTTTATATCTCACTGTCAGTGCGCTGGGTCCTCTACCTGGGTCGTGATCGTGGAGTCCAGTAACATCGAAGGTTTCAGGTCCCCGACGGCGCAGCTGAAGCCAAACTGGACACATTGAAGTTAGTTTAGCGCCAAACATCTTGGCGACGTCATAACCGTGGGAATTCCACTGGAGGATGGGAAAGTGGGAAAAAAGTAATAGAATAAATAATAATTCGGATTGTTACTTTGACACATATTTCTGAGTTTCTTTCCTTGGGCTATAACAACAATCAACAAACAATAATTGTGTGCAATAATTTATTTATTTTAGCTAAACTTCAAGAGCAATTACCCTCCCCGTTTTGCTATTTCACTACGATACTGTAGCTGTGTATGTCACTGTTTTATATACCTGCGTACCTGTCATGTTTGATCTGTTTTTAAAGCACTAATGGAGTGACAACTGTAATCTCATTATATTTAATATATAATGACAGTAGAGCTTTATATTCTATTCTATCCTTCACTCCTACAGCATCAGGCTGTCTAATTCAAGAGTCAACAGAATAACTGAATTTCCCCTCGGGGATAAATAAAGTCATTAGGGTCCGAGCATCGACCGCAAGGGTCGGCAAGGACCCTATTGGAATTGTAGTGTTTATTATTATTATTCTTCCGGAAGAATCACCTTTTTGGAGGCTTTATCATATCTAAAAAGTTGTAAAACTTTGCACACATGTCAAGATCTGGAAAAATTTACGTATTTTAAGTGTCTCCAGAATGGGCGTGGCAAAATACGAAAATGGCGCAACTTATAGACATTCAACGGAGTGGCACCCTATGGGGAGCATTCACGTAAACAAATGAAATTTGGTACATATATGTATCATGGGGAGACGCACCAAAAAGCCTCTTGGACTCATACCCTAAACCCAACAGGAAGTCGGCCATTTTTTTCCTAGGATGGCGAAGACATGACCCTGGCAAATCTGCCCATCCGCCCATGACTTCCCCATCCTAGGAAAAAAATATCGAAAATATCATCTACTGTTTGTTCTGCTTCACACAGTAACATGTTCTGATACAAGTCAGTTCATTCAGATCATGACTGATGCTAATGCATTATGAGACAGCTAGAATTACGCTCCTGTTTTCTTAGCAAACCTGTGGGCGTGGTACTGTGGCTCAAGGCTCCAATGACCTACATAAGCATGAACTTTAATTAACAACACGCAGAAGGCAAATATTGGCAAGATTTTCTCTCCATCTCTAAGTTCTTTGCTGATACTGATACACTGCATTTAGTGGCACAACTGGGCGGTCCGGGTTCAAATCTAACTCTGAGCCCTTCCCCTCTGTCTCCCCCTTTAACTCTGTATCTCTCACTACCAATAAAGCCGTAAAATGGGCAACAATATCAAGAGCTGGTCTGAGTTTAGTAATAGGCTGAAATTCACGCAGTGACGAAAACAGCAACAACAACAACAACAACAACAGCAGCAAAACTGCGTACCACAGCTTTAAGTTGATATGGAGAACTTACCACTTACATATTAATCAGATACAGTGCAACAATTTGTAAAATGAATATGTGAAATCTTGTGAGCTCCTTTACCTTGACTTGACAGATGTCGTATTTAATTTTTCCTGCCTATCAACTTTTTTAAGCTCAATAAACATGGATAATATTTGATTGAAATCTCTCCCATCTGTCTTGGACATTGAAAAACTGAAACCCTGCACAATAGAGAGACTAGCTTCAGTTCTCAACTTAGTTTCTAACTGTTCTTCCAGACTGTTTGATGTAGCTTATTATAGATATTTTGAATATCCAGCGTTATGGTTCTGGCTATGTAATTCTGCTATACACTTTGCCTTTTAGCTCAATTTTGGTCTCCCCCAACTCCTGAGGAAAATCTCTGGATCTTTACAACCCTAAACGAGTAAAAGTGTGCCTGCACTTGATGGTGGTGACTGCCAATTGTTCCAACATCTCAGTGTTCCAACAACCCAATTGTCCAAAATATTTCTCATTGGATCAAAAGGCCATTTGTCCTTTGGGCCATTATCCCCAAAATAGTAACCCACTGCTGTGACAGCCCAATAGTCCAACCAGAGTTATTGAAGTCCAATCAATGCAGGTCTTACTACTTTCCAGATCCCGGATCGGGTTTCGCCCTTACACAGATGATACTTCTAAATCCTGATGTACAACTTTTCATCGTGTCTAATATTTAAGTTAAACAGCTCTTCTGCAATCGAAGTGAAATTAACAAAAGTAAGGTGTACACAGGCACATTTTTCTATAACATGTGATTGATGAAATTGAGAGTTCTGCTTTATGAAACACGACAAATTTAGAGTAAGAACTGAGTGAATTGTGAAATGTCTGTCTAAGTTGTTAGTTCAATTTAACGGAGCTGAGTTTACCGGTAAACTGCTGTTTCTTTAAAAGATAACACTTAAAATTAATGATTTCTTACCATTAATAAACAGTCAAATTCGATCAGTGTTTGGGTAAAATTATCACTTGCATGTCCAATTATATTCTATATTAACAGCAAAAAAACTGGGATAATGGACTGTCGGACAATTGGGATTTCGGTCCAGTTGGACATTTTTCTGAATAACACCTGGTTGCACAAGCGACATAAAACACAATGCAAAAGTCACCACTGTCTGCACATTTCATTCTGACTACCTTACAACAAAAAGTAGACCGTGTTTTTTTTCCTAGGATGGCGAAGACATGACCCTGCGCAAATCTGCCCATCCGTCCATGACTTCCCCATCCTAGGAAAAAAATATCGAAAATATCATCTACTGATTGTTCTGCTTCACACAGTAACATGTTCTGATACTACATACCAGAACATACATATTATGACTTAGATAAAAATTGGATTACTGGTGCTAATGAGCAACATTTGTAATGCAGAGCCTTTACTAGTAACAGAGTATTTATACAATGTGCTATCACTACTTTTACTCAAGTAACAGATCTTCTTCCTGCACTGCACATGACTCGAAGTAACCTGAGCATGTCCTTTAATGCTGAGTAGTCAAATGTTGAGCAGCAGCAGGGCGTGCTTGAGACTTACAGGTGTGACATATCCAAGCACAGGTCCTTGAAATGTTTTCTTGATTTGAGCCCAGTATCTCTTTTCCTCCTTCACTATGTCTTTCCAGGGCGGGTCTGACACAACGAGGCCTCTCTCCAACACAGACAGCTCAGCTGGAGATGTCTATACAAGTAAAAAGAAATCATTTAAAAACATATTAGTGACAGATATCCATCATCATCATGACTGGAGACCTGGCAGGTGAGGATAGGGGCCCTTTTCTGATTCAAGGCAATTCATCCCAGTCCAGTGACACGCCACACAAACAGAGCAGGACTTGTATGACCTGACAGCTCACACGCATCTCACCCATTTCAAGGTAAAGACCTGAAGTTACACTCACCTCAGCCTCAGCTTTATGCGACTTCTTTGCATCAGTTTTTGAGAGAGTGGCACTGACCAGCCAGCAGCATGAGATGGCGTGCAGCAGGAATAATGTCGTTCTCATTTCCAAAAAACGCAGTGAACAGGAGTGGTGAAGCAGATAAATATAAAAAATGGGTTAGCTCAGAGTCTGCAGGTTTGCAGTGCAAGTGCTTCCTTCCCGGCAGAGATCTAGTAGATTAAAAACCAGCATATCCTGCCGCTGTTTCAGGTCATACAGAAAGACGAGCCAAAAATGCTCCGTTCATACTGCTCCAATGTACCATTTATAACAATCAACCTGGTTTTGACTGTCGGGCGGTTTGTGCCAGTTTGATTGACAACTTAGCTCAACGTGTTTCTGGAGCTGGGTAACTTCCGTGTTGGGTGTTTTTCAAAATAAAATGCGAGTGTGGGGGAGCGAAGAGAAGTCATCTGAGCAGCTAGGGAGCAGTGTAGCTAGTATGCTAACAAGCTAGCACAATAAAAGAAGACAACATGAAGGAAGCAGCCAAACTGGGGAAATAATGCCATTGAAGATACTAACAAGAGACTTCTAATTTGTCTCTATTTTCAACATTACCTTTCTGTCCGGCGTCTTTACTTACAGATAACACTAACGGGTGAGTGTCAGTCTCGCTTGCTAAATGTAGCTAAAGTAAATAGTTTGAATGCACAGAGTTAGCAAGCTAACATGTCAGCATTCATGCAGCTTTTAACCACTAAGCTGTACCCTGCTAGTGTTTACTCATGTGTTTACTAAACTGTAACTACAGTCGATTATAATTATATTGTATTACAGAGCAAAACAAAGCAATACGTATTCTAATATTGAAATATGTCTGTTAAAAGAAGTGTTCAGGCTTTTTACTTAATGGATATTACCAATACCACATTGTAAAAAAACTACAATTAAAAGTAAATTAAAATGTAACGTCAGTACAAGTACAAAAGTATCAAAAGTAATAGAACTCAGTGTTATTTTTTTTATTGGATTATATACAATATTTTATGCTAAAGCTGCATGGAAGAACAATAGCATATTTGTACAATATGAAATCACTCCACGAATTTCCACTACAAATCATTTAAGTTGACTAATTAGTACGGAATCTGCGAATCTGAAATCTATTGGGTGTGGAGGTGTATAGTAGTATAAAGTGGATATATGTCAGTTGAACTAGAAGTACCACAAAGGTGTAAATACAGGCAAACCTCACCCATAATATAATAATTAATAATAATTTATTAATTGCTTACCTTGTGTTACCTTGACTTCTTGAATGTTTGTCTCACATGCCTCAACTGTGAATGACAAATACAAAAAGAGAGAAAATTATGACAAATTCAAGTCGAATGAGTAGCACGTCTGTGCATGCATTAGATTAACTGCAGAAGTGAAAATGCCTCTGTTGGTGAAGTAGTGAGCATATGCACGTGTAAATGAGACTTGGATTATTATACCTCAGTTATGAATGAGTTTGTTGTTAAATGCAGTGCTGGTTTTCTTGTTGCCGATATTGTCCGTGGGTGAATGTGAGAGAGACAAAGTGAAATTGTTCTTAAATGTTTGGATCTTTGCTGTAAAACTGATCATCTTTTGGGTGTTTTTAGTGAATGATGGCGATTGAACAGTTTGTGTCAAAGACACTCGAGCTTCTACAGGAAGAGAGGGAGGCTGAAATAGAGGAAACCAGGTACGTAAAATAACATCCAGACTAAATAAAGAGATAATTCACCAATATTAATGTGCATTTTTATGAAATTGGGGGACTTGGAAGAGACAGATTTAAAAAGAGGGGTTAAAAATAAAGCAGCTAGGTTATTGTAAGCAACTTCAAGCTCCATAAATGGGATCCTACACTTCCTGTAACGGCACTTGGTAGCGTCTCCCTGCCTTATCTTTTATATTGATAGTGTCACTGTAAAATGACAGTGTCTTGTTTTATTCCCTCAGGATATGGCAGGAGAACATCTCTCTCAAGGATCTTCAAAATAAAGGAGTTTGCCTGCTGAAACTGCAGATAGGAAGTCAGTCCACAGGCCTGTACGGCCGCACAGTCGTCGTCCTCGAGCCAAGAAAGCACCTTGGTTTCTCCACTCTGCCCAGCAACAGCTTTGGACCTGGTGAGATGGGAGAATAAAACACCTGATCAGTGCGTTTTTTAAAAACGTCAGTTGCATATTTTGCTTCATGTGGCATTGATGTTTATGTTACAGGGGATATAGTTGGCTTGTATGACACTGGCGGGTGCACAGCAGCCTCACAGATCGGCACAGGGATAGTGACGAGGGTCAGCCAGGCTTCTGTAAGTGTTGCTTTTGACGATTCAAAGGATGGACTCAGCTTTGATACAGATGCTCTTCACAACCTCCTCAAGTTGGCAAATGACGTCACCTACAAACGGATGAAAAAGTGAGTGAAAGTGACATTTGTAATGCTGTACTCACTGTAATATAACACCAATACAAGTGAGTTATTAAACCTTTTAACAACTTACTTTTCACTGTGTGTTTGGTGCTTGCAGGGCCTTGAATGCATTAAACGGATACAGCAACGGACCCGCTGCCAACCTGATAAATGTTCTCTTTGGTGACACAAAACCTTCTGCTCAGTCCCAGCCAAGTAAGTCACACTGTGTAGTTACTATAGATTATTTATTTATTTAATCAATCACCAGAAAACATGTTATATCATATAATTCTGATTATTAATAACATTTGAAAATAATTCAACAAATAACCCTTTGAGATGGAAGATTTTGGGCATATTGGCCAGCCCTGCCTGCAAATCAGCACGAATAACACAATCCAGACACTAATTCTGGGTATTTGGTTTTGTTTCTTCAGATAAAGTGGAATTCTTTAACTTGAACCTGGATGATTCCCAGAGAGAAGCTGTGTCCTTCACTCTGTCTCAGCGGGAACTGGCTGTGATTCATGGACCACCAGGCACTGGGAAAACCACCACAGTGGTGGAGATCATCCTGCAGGCGGTCAAACAAGGCCAAAAGGTGCATGACGTTTATTTCTATTGGTCTGTATGTTCACATAGTTTTCCCACTGTTTCAGTTACATTTCTTTGGTCTGTGTTTGTGCAGGTCCTGTGTTGTGCCCCATCTAACGTGGCTGTGGATAATTTAGTGGAGAGGTTAGCTCGGTGCAAGGCCAAAGTCCTGAGGCTGGGTCACCCCGCCAGACTGCTGGAGTCCATACAGAAACACTCACTGGACGCCATCCTCGCTCAGAGTGACAACGCAAACATCATTGCAGACATCCGTAAAGACATGGATAAAGCATTTGTAAGTATTGTAGTGTGTGCTCCTTCTAGCATGTGTTTGCCACCTTTTTAAAAAATCACAATATTTCCTTTTTTTGTTTTCAAGATGGGGATGAAGAAGATGCGTGATAAAGGAGAGCGGGTGAACTTCAAAAGGGAAATAGGGGAGCTAAGAAAAGAGCTGAAGACCAGGGAAGCAACAGCCATCGCCCAGATCCTGAAAAGCGCTGATGTTGTGTTATCAACCAACACAGGTCAGGAAAAGCCTCGAGTGGAGACAATGTATATTATTATAGTATAGTATATCATTACAGTGATGATGAAAGGCAATCAGGGAGCACTTGTTTGCGTCTGCAGGTGCTTGTGATGACGGCCCTCTGAAGTTCCTGCCAGCCGAGCATTTTGATTGGGTGGTGATAGACGAGTGCGCTCAGGCTCTGGAGAGCAGCTGCTGGATCGCTTTGCTCAGAGCACGCAAGTGCATTCTGGCTGGAGACTACAAGCAGTTACCACCTACCATCAAATCCCAAAAGTAAAGAAACAGGCTTTCCTCACACATTAGACACTCTGCTGAGGCAATGGCAACACAACACAAAATATCTTGATATTATAAATAGTGTAAAAATACTTTCAGTAGCTTATAAAAATATAACCTTTCCAGAAAAAAGTCAGGTAATTAAATTGGAAACCCTGATGCATTTATGTGTAAATAAAGTTAAGACTTTAAATTTGTGTGAGTAAAAACAAGAGGCATCTATTGCAGAAACTATATCTTTAAAATATAATGGCCTTACTGAAAACATAAGCAAAATCTAATAATAACTCTTATCACATTTTGATTTAAATGCTAGATTCTGATTTCTGCACAGCAAAATGTAACCAGAAACTCATTAAGAAGTAACGTTTTCAGGGTCTTTTATTGGATATTAGCTATCGTATTTATTGTTCTCTTGTTGTTCCTCCACAGAGCTGCGTCCAAAGGCTTGTCTCTCAGTCTCATGGAGAGGCTGATCCAGATGTATGGGGACTCAGTGGTTCGCATGCTCACCGTTCAGTACCGCATGAACAGCCACATCATGGAGTGGGCCTCCAAAGAGATGTACCAGGGAAGACTAACCGCTCACAGCTCTGTAGAGGGACACTTGTTAAAGTGAGTGTGAGTTCAGGGATGGAGAGTCCCATTTATTTTTCAGTGAATGATAACTAAGTGTTAAAAATGTCTTTGTTGCTAAAGAGATTTACCGGGAGTCACCTGTGTGGAAGAGACCAGCACGCCGCTTCTTCTCATCGACACCGCAGGCTGCGGGCTGAGCGAGATGGAGGTCCCAGATGAGCAGTCCAAAGGAAATCAAGGTTTGTCATTTCTACTGAAAGAAAAACACAAAATGATTACCACTGATGTCTTCATCTAACAGTGTGTTTTCTGTGTCCTCAGGTGAGGTAGACATAGTTGAACTGCACATAAAAGCCTTGACTGAAGCTGGAGTTAAAGCTAAAGACATCGCTGTTATTGCTCCGTACAATCTACAAGTAAGTCACTGATCTGAGGAAATGTTAAATTTATTTTGTAAAATCCAATAGCTCTACTTCAAATACTGTTATATGTATATATTATGAAAATAAATTTAATTGTTTTTGCAATGCTTTGTATTTTGTTTTAAGCCTCACCAGTTGCTTATCTTAAGTGACAGTTGATAAGGTTTGTAAAGTTTTTTATTTCCTGTTCAGGTTGATCTCCTGCGTCAGAAACTCTCTGCGAGGCATCCGGAGCTGGAGATAAAGTCAGTGGATGGATTTCAGGGCAGAGAGAAAGAGGCTGTGGTGCTGTCGTTAGTTCGATCCAACAGAAAAGGTAATTTATTTAGTTTATTCCCATCACACTAAGATCGTTAGCAGCATTCATTTATGTATTTGTGCTTTAATTCATTCTCAGGGGAAGTTGGATTTCTGGCGGAGGACAGAAGGATAAATGTGGCTGTTACACGTGCGAGACGCCACATCGCTGTCGTGTGCGACACCCAGACGGTGCAGAATCACGCCTTCCTGAAGTCCCTGATCAATCACATAGCCGAGTTTGGCGACGTCAGAACAGCATTCGAGTACATCCAAGACATCGTGCCACAAAACTACACCCGCGATCACAAAGACACGAAGGCCAATACGTCCTCCAGCAGCTCCAGCAAACAGAAGGTGAAAGATCAGCCTCCCAGCAGGACGAAGAACCAGCAGAAGAAATCCACCGTTAGCAGCAGTGACGACAAAACTGCAGCCACAGAGAAACACGCAAAGTCGTCCACCACAGCACTGACGGAGGAAGAGCAGAAGAAGAACAGGTCTGCTGAGATCAGAGCGCAGGTGGAGAGCTTTCTGAGGGACTCGAATCAGAGTGAACTTCAGTTCCCGCCATCGTTTAACTCTCATGACCGCCTGCTGGTCCATCAGATCGCTGAGGAGCTGGGCCTGGTGCATGAGAGTAAAGGCGAGGGGAAAGACAGGTGTATCACCGTCGCCAGGCCCCTGGGGTCAGCACCAGCAGAGGAGCCACCACAAGAAGAAGAAGAAGATGCTCAGGAAAAAGAAACAGGGCCCCCTCCCCAACGAGAGCCGCTGAGTCAACCTCCATTAGACCTGAAAAGTTTGCATCTGGAGCGAATGAAGAGGGAGCAGCAGAAGAGGGAAGAAAACGCTCAACAGAAAAAGCAACAGAACGTCACCCTGCCAGCTCAGATCCAGACATCAAAGAAGCCCAAGTCAGCCAAAGGTTTGTAGTAGAAACATCTTATTTCAACTCATGTGCTCTGATACATCTGCAACATTTCATCTCTTACCATTTTCCATCCCAGGAAAGACCCGGATGAAGCTGGGCGCCTGTGGCATCGCTGCCGCCGCCGCTCCAGAGGACGACTTTGACACACTTATCAACGCTGTTGTGAAGGCTGACAGCGTGTGCAGTTTTGTCAAGTGTAAAGCTTCTGTGCTGACACTTGGGCAGCTTTGCCTGTTCTGTAACAGGCAGTATTGTCTCAGTCATCACATACCAGAGGTAAGACAGGAAGTCACCAGCTTTGGTTTGTGCTTTTATTAGGCTGTGCAGCTGGATTAAAAATGCAAAGACGATGCCAGGAAAGTACAGCTTGAAGCAACTACGAGAGCTTTAAATAAGTCAACTTTGTTTCAACCACCAACATAATACGAATTTATGATGCTCTAGAAAAGAGTCGATTCAGGATCAATTTAAACCTTTCAAATCCCAGTTGGACCCTTGGTCAATTCCTTTCTTTTTGTTCTTGCTGATCCTGCCCCAGATTCTGCCACGACCACAAAATATCTCACCAAAAAATCAATTCTCAACAGAAACTCTTCCTGCTTCCTTTTAACTGGCTATCGTACTTATCTCCACCAAACTTTGCCCAGGAAAATGTAAACACAGGCTCTTCCTGTTAGTGTGCCGTTAATCGTTTTAATCTCATTTCTGTGAGAATTGCACCGTGACAGGCATTCAAAATAACGATAGAAGCAGCCAATCATCTTGCTGATGGTCTCTTTTGTTTACGTTTGTATTGAATAGAGACTATTTCACAACCTGATAAAAACTGCTTGTAGTTTCTGACCCGATTATTGTAAATCCCCTTTTAGGTTCACGGCTGCGGAGATAAAGCCAAGTCTCATGCTCGGATGAGGATCAGCAAAGAGGGCGTTCTTTACGCTGGGAGCGGGAAGAAAGACAAGTCCATGGACCCCAATAAGAAAGCCTATCTGCAGAGGAAACTGGACTCTAAACTGAAAGATATGGCAACACAGAGGAAACCGAAAAAGGACAAAGAGAATGACAGTTAAAGTTACCAAATCAACTGTATAAATTAAACTTTGTTCTGAATAAAGAATACAAATGTTTGAAAATGTTATGCCCCGTTGGATTATTAATCTATAGTATGTCGCCTTCCTAACCTTGAAACTTTGCAACTTGTTCTTTATTTGTGTCAGTTGTAGCATCTCTAACACACACTCGACTGTATGCGAGTCTACTCTGTATCCACTTTTACCGTCTGAGGACAGATTTTCAGCGGGCTGGAGTTTTTCCCGTCTTCGTACAATCCAGGGGACAAGAAGGCGAAAACCCTCTCCGTGAACTTGTCTCTAAATGTGTGTATTGTTGTCAGATCAGCCGCGTTGATGAAAACGACCTTTCCTTTGTCATAGTCGAGCTGTACGGTAATCTTCTCAGGCTTCTGCTTCAACACGAGTTTGGTGCGAGGCGAGGTCTGAGCCCAGAACGAGTCTCCGTTGCACAGGCCGATCACCCAGAAACCTTCGCTCGGGTTGAGGAAGACGGTGCTCTTCCTTTTGATGGACTCTTGGGCCACTCCGATGTACCAGTCTCTGCCTTGGCCCACCTCCACCGTCCAGCTGTGCTTCCCAGATGTGAAGCCGGATGCTCCCAGCAGGCACACGCGGCTGGTGCAGCGTTCAGGGTTGTCAGGGAGGAGCTGCTTACTGCCGTACTGCACGCAGGTCAACTCGTCGGAGAACTTCAGGTTGGACTGGGCCGTGTTGGGATCCAGAGTGACGGGGACTGAGAGTATGACAATAAAAATCCAGTTAATCAAAAACACTTGATAATATCTTTAAGGCTTCGTCTGTTCACCCACCACATGTGACGATGTTGGCCATCTTCTTCAAAATTCCAAACCTCAGCAGGCCCAGATGCTTTGCAGAGTTGATCAGAATGTCTCTGATACACTCCGGCTCTCGAATGATGCTTTTCGCCCTGAAACATGTTGAAATAATAATTACATTGAGTTATGGAGACAGAGGGTGAGAATTCTGGCGGATTGTGAGGAAAGCATACCTTTTCTTTGTCTGCTTGTAGTCCTGAAGTCACAGAAAGAAAGTTAAGAAACATATAATTCACAAAATGTTATGTGTAGCTAGATACATATTACATGTAGGTGTGAGGCTTTTAGATCAGCATGATTAAAAAAAAGTAAAACTAAACCAAATAAAAAGTGCACCTGTACACTGAGTCCAAAACACAAACATATTTAAATGGACAAAGTTTTGATCCAAGTTGGATCTTTTTCAGATCAAAATTGTTGACACAGAATACCTAAAAGCTCCATAATAACAGAAGTAGTTCACCGTCCAACATGCTACAAGTGAAAACACTCAGGACTGCACAATAAGAACTCAATCCAAAGAAGTGGAAGTACAGAGACAATAACACCTCAAATTAGAGCCAGATGGATGTTTTGAGGCCAATACCGATTTTAGAGGAGAAAAATTCACATTTTACCAATATGGCAGCTTGAGCTGGAATAAAAAGAAGCTTTTTCTATGAGGTACTCAGAAGGCTTCTTTCTTTAACAAATTATTTTGTTAATGGATTTTTAATATTATTCTACATTACACATACAGTGTATAACACTGTCAAACATAACTAGAAATTAAAACTAAGAAAATGAAATAAATAAACATCAGTACTGTATGAATATATCAGCCATGAGAAGCTGGTAATTATCTGCTATTGTATCAGAAGAAGAAAAGTAATTGAATGATGCATCCTTAATTGATTATATTTAAAAATATATATATTTGAAATATTATTTATGTGTTTTGTATTCCTGATGTATTACTAACTCTTGAATAATCTTAATAAAAATAAAAAAATCCCACTGAGTTTTCATTGTGTGCTTCTTAAACAGCTCATGGCTGTGAGATGCTGAGCAGCCTGGGTGTGTTGGATCCAAACCTGTCAGAGCCCATCAGCCTACTGGTGCATATGTTAGGGTGTGGGGACCAGTTTTTCTATTTTGATTTTTTTTTACATTTGACCTAAAGAGGAGCTGACTGCAGTAACTGTACCTGTAGAAACGTTAGGTCTTCGGCTCTGAGCGCGGCCTCGATGTCGCTGATGGTGGAGGAGAGGCTTTTGATCTGGTCCTTGATGTTTTCCAGCTTCTCACACATCACCTGGGTCTTAATTTCCTCCTCCTGTTTGAGCACCTTCAGCCGGCTGTGTTCCTCCTCCCGAAGGAACAGGTGCAGCTTCTCAAACTCTTCCTTTATTGCCTCCTCGTTGTCCTGAGCTTGGCTCTGTAAGGTTCAGGGAGCTGGTTATTTTTGGCAGTAAAGCAGAGGAATGTCTGTGCTGAGGATTTCTCTCTGGGACAAAAGTGTGTTGAACAGGCGACTCAAAGGCTCAGAATTAAACAGTTAACTCCATAAATAGTGGCATATCAGTCAGAGAGTAGAAATAACACAAATTGTATGTGTTGACGGACACAATTAACTTTGACCTGAATCCCTGATGGAGCATAGAAAGGCTTACATGCTGCATACAAAAAATATCAACTCTGTCTTGGTTTACTAACAGTTTAATGTAAGCAGAAAATAACAGCAAAACTCAATGTACAGACAGTAAATACTAGCATACTTATCTCAGATAGTCAGTGTGATCAGGTGCTGTACTGATTTGTGAATTTTGCCAAAACTAACATGTTTCTATTTATTTATTTCATTTATTTGGGTCTTTAGAAAAATCTGTCTAGTTTTCTGAAATATTAAAATAGTTATTTCAATATTCTGAGAAACGTTTTAATGGAAAAACATTCTCTTGTTAATTAATTAACTAATTAATTTAAAGCATTTTTTTTCTATGAAAACGACAGAGCCCAATAGAGGACATGGGAGGGATAAATAAATAAATAAATAAAGGCCACCCTACCTCGTGCGCTCGAAGTACTACATCGTGAGCACGAGGGAGTCAAACGAGGACATGTTGTAGTAACTCACCTCCATGTCCCTTAAGGTAGGTAAGTATCAATAACCACTTTTCTTCTTTTTTTTTTAAACAAACAAACAAACACACAAACGTACCTGTATGTAGCTTTTGGTTTCCTCCCAGCACACCCGGGTCCGGTTCAGTAGTCTGAGCTTTTTCCTCAAGGACTCCAACATGGCTGAAACTTCTGTCTGAAATGTTTAAAAGAAGAATCATTCAAACTTAAAATCTGGAGTGGAAACAATGATTCTAATACTCCACATATTCCACATACAGTATATCATAATAATTGTGTGAATGTTAATGAGCAGGTGCTAATGAACGCTTTAAGTCAGTGAAATGTAAAGAAATAAAGTGGGGAAAATATCCACCAGGGGGCGCGTACAACCTGTTGAGCTACTTTATTTTTCTCCTCCTTTAGTTTGTGTCTAAAAACTTGACAATTTCAATCTGATAGAAACACTTAAGATGAAAGCAGCCGTACTTTTTCATCAACATTATTAAGTGTTTGCATGAGACACTTTTTCAGTTTGTCTGTGTTCAGTGTGTAAGTGCTCGTGTTGGCTTACTGTCCATCGTTAGCTGAAAAGATATGAACTTTGTCAAGAAATCATCATCAGTTAAAATAATCCAGGTGTGCAGGGGAAACACAACTGATATTTTACTTTTTCAAATGAAATGCAAATACAGATCATTTTAAGCTGATGCATGCAGAAAAGACTAGCTCCAAACTTCCCTTTCTATCAAAGATTTCACACAGCGGTTTCTTCAGAAATGATCTTGAACTTTTTAACCTTTTTCTGCTGAGCCGCCTCGTCCACTGGGCAGCACTCATGAACTTTGTGCTGTCTTGACATTTGGCAGATGAGACAGATGGGCTCCTCATCATTCTGACAAAAAATCTTCAGCTTCTCCTTGTGAAGATGGCAAACGTCTTGATCCTCAGCGGTCTTTTGCACTTGATACTTGTCCACAGCTAACTTTAGTGCCAGATTGATAGGAGGCCTCCCAGGGACAGCCACCGTGCCGCACACAGGACATTCCCGAGATCCTTTCCATTCCCAGAATTTCTGTAAACAAACTCTGCAAATATTGTGGCCACATTTTAAAAGAACAGGAAGGTAATAAATCCCAGAGCACTGAGGACAGACTAAGTCCTCTTCAGAGAATAAAATCGCTGCCATCAGGCTGAAGTGTTTCTGTGAAGTGACGCTACAGGAAAACAGCTTCCTGCCCTTCAGGTGTTGTGCCTGCAGGCGGAACAAGCCTGAACTCTTGGTTGAAACTTGTGTAAATGCTGGCAAACTAGTACAACTGGTTAACTACGTTCACACCTGTTAATCTGTTGCTGTTTAGTGATCATGACAGACTGACATTTGAAAATCAGTAACAAGAATCACTGAAAAAACACAATACAAATAACCAAAAGCAGCACTAAGATCACTGATAAAATCCATTTTCAGTGCACTTTATTTTCCATAATGAAATGTTTCCATATCGACACAGTAACATGGTTCGACTCAATGCATAAATATATTAACAATGCATTCTAGTCAGACACTAAACCGCGGATACGTCAACATAATGTCTAGAAAAACATAACAATTCTACATGTATTTAAATGTCGTGTTATTACTGCATTAATCCTCTGAGGAGGGCAAAGCCTCGAGGCAAAAACAGAGGTAGTTTAAACCGTTGAAGATGAGTGGCTGCGCTGTCAGTGAAATCTTATTCATACCCCCGAACCGAGAATAAAAAGAGTAGATTATATTCTATCACGTACAAGAGTTTTACATTGATTGCACTACAAGTAAACAGACGGTGAATCAACATGACTTTGGATGCAGGGAGCTCCAACGAGAGCCGGGAGCTTTTTGAGGTCAAGTACGATGTGTGAGAAACAGAAGTAAATGTGTTTGTCTCTCTCTGCTCCAAACCTACTTACAGGTTGGATAGAGAGAGAAAACTAAATGTTCCAAAGCTGCAGTATTATTGTGGTTATTACTCTATAATTTGTCGCCACTTTGCTTTAATTTTGAAAAAGGGTTAATAGTGTTTAAACTTGTTCAAAGAGAGTACTGTGTAATTAGAATAATAGGCTATAATTGTAACACACTAACAAGTATTTTTTAATGGCTTATAAGGTCAAATATAATACTTTATAATTGCTAGTCACTCATAGACTTCAGAGTGTATTATAATAGTTGTTATACATCATAATCCTTTAAATGCTTTATAATGTGGTAGGATTATATTATATGATTAGGTTACAATTGTTGTTCTCAAACATTATTTATGATAATTTAAGTATAAGTATACAGTGCTTTAAGCAGATTGTAACATTATTAGTATGTTTATAATGCATTATGGCTTCATAGAAAGGATCACTAGTACGTGTTGTAATTGCAATATGATTCATGATATTGGAGGGAATGATTTTTGCATCATTATTCTATCATTTTATTAAAATGGATCATAATGGGATTGTTTAAATTCAATCTGTAGGCTGGGACGTCCCTGCAGCACCAAAATACTTCATTCAGAACAATATTTTGACACATATTTCACAAATTTGCTTTGATAAAGTCGATTAATTGCTCCACCCTGCTACTGTATATGACTGACATGGCTTTTTTTCCCAAATCACAATCAAATAAATTGAACAAATATATAAGGAATATGAATGATAAAGGCCACTGAATATTAAGAAGTACTACAATAAACAATTCTGAAATAAGTAAATACAGTTACATGGATATATAATTTGATGTAATCCTTTGTTGCTCGGCATTGTAAATAAATCATGCAACATCAACTGGTTTGGTTTTATCCCTCAGAATCACTTTAACATCTCAACGCCTCAGCAAATGAATCATCTCAATCGGACTTCTTACTGATTAACTGATATTTACATATGACTACAAATATGAAAACACTACATTAAAACATACTGCTTGTATCTCCTCTAAATAATTATCTGACAAGTGTGTGATTGGTCAAAGACGATCCTTTCCCAATAGGTTTCCTTCCCAACAATATTTGTCCTTAAATTGCAACAATATCACGTTGATGTCAGACTTAAGAGTAGAACGGAAAAGGAATTTCTATGAACACAATGTGTGTTGATCCGGCGCCTTAATCTCAGTGAATAAGGAAGAAAAAAAAACAGCTGCATGAACCTGTTCTGTAAAGACATACTAGTTTTTGAAATGTTAAGAGATTTTAGCTCGTTTTTAGGTTTTACAAAACACGTCAAATAAATCAAACCTTGAAAACAAATAGAGAATAGTATGTACATGAATACAATAATAAATATACCATGTATGACATCAGTAAATGGCTCTGTGTTCTGATAAAAAAAAAACTGTCGATTAAAGAAAAAGTGGATGTTGTGTACAGTAAAATCAAACCCTGCGACTAACATCACTGACGATCAGTTCGTCTTGATTTTATGAAACTATTCTAAAGCATAAATACAAGTAATAAATGCTCTCTGGACGGTCCGTATTCCTCTAGGTTTAAATTATGCAACAAAAAGGCGAGTTATCAGAGACAGTGAAGGCTCTTTCTCCCTCAGCTTATATTGAAATGTAACACTGTCGGTTTTACCTCCTCAGTCAGCTGTAACTCACAGTTAGACGTCTGTTAATAACACGGATGCACTGATTGTGTCCTCAGAGCCGCTCGCTGCGGCGCTCTGGGTTCAGTTCAGCATCCTCTTCACTGAGCAGTGAGTCATCACTCCTCAAACATCTTCAGCACGTCATCCCGAGGCTGCCCGCTGCTCTCAGATCAGTCAGGAGCCCGTGGGGCTTCACGCTGTGTCTGCAGATCCGACGCACAAACACAGTCTCACAATCACACAAATCCAGGCTTCATGGAGGACTTGAAGCACTTAGGACAACCCTTTGTCCCGTTTGTCTGCAGACACCTGGAAGGAGACAACAGCAGAGCGACAACAGCTTTATCCACAGCCTGTAAACATGTTGAACACTCACAACAGCACAAACAAACTTAACTAATCAGGGCAGAGAAAACCAGCAACTCCCATATGTTCTGTGAGGTAAAATTACTGTTTTTGTCAATGGAGTCTGGTGGCTTTCAAGAGAGCATAGACAACAGCTGCAGTCCCACATTATAAAAGGCTGTCAGATGGCAAGAATAAATGCTGAAAATATTCTAAATATAACGTACAATTAAACACTGACATTGATTTTTTTTTAGGTGGCTAAAATACATTTTGATGCTGCCCTGTCTACAGCAGTACATAAAGCATAAAGTACCTCATAAATTACCCCACCTAAAATCCAAGTTAATGTAAATCTTTGAGTGGATTTCTGTATTGTAGTATATCCCCCCAAAAAACATCTTTAGAGGGAAAAATTATGTCAAACAATCATGAAAATAAATCACACACTCAATAATCTCTGAAATACATTTATCAAAAACAACAAATATTACACCCACTTGAGATGGAAAATGTGGGAACAGGGTAAAGCCTGCAGTTTTTGGTCCCTGTCCCCGATGGACTCTCCACACATGCCGCAGTAGAGCTCCAGCTCCTCGACACACTGCAGGAACTTCACCACCTGCTCTCTGAGCTCCTCCTGCTGCCCCCGGCTCCGATAAATCCCTTCACTCAAGCAGTGCACCTTCAGCGTGCACAGCTTCACGCACAAATCAGAGAAAACACGGTCAGTAACATGTCGATTCTTTGAATGTGTGTTTACTGTTGTACCAGCTTGTAAATGGTAAATTGTTGATACTTTTTATATTTTTTACTTCTTTAATGGCTAATATATATTTTTCAATATTTCTAGTTTACAGTGCTTGTTCACTATTTATTCATTTTTATTGAAGCTCCTCTTTATTTTGCTCTTGTACGTGTGTCCTGTGTAACATCAGTTACCTTGTTTCCCATCCCATCAGCCAATTCCTGTGCTCGCTGCAGAGAATCAAGAGCCTGGAAAATAATCAGAGGCGGGGCGTGTATTAATCACAACACAAGCACTTACAAGAAACAAAGGAAGATTTGTATATGTTTCTAGAGACCTTGTCAAATTCTTTCTGCAGCAGCCAGCACTTTGCAACTCCCAGGTAGACGTGTGATTGTCCGAGACGGTTTCCAATCTCAGTCATGATACCCAGTGCAGACTCGTAGCGAGGGAATGCTTTCTAGATGGATGAAATAAAGCTCACCATATAAATGCCAGAGCAACAAACAGTTTAAGAAAACATAAAATATTCAAGTTGAAACTTTTCTGTGAGAAAGCAGAAAAATATATGAACTAATAGATTAAAGTTTTCTCAACAAATCTGCACAGAAAGTGGCAACTTACATCACCGTCACGCCTGCAGCGATGTATGTCTGCAAAGTTTAGTAAGCACAGAGCCTGCAGAGGACGGTCGCCGTGCTGCAGAGCGATCTTCATAGATTCCTGTTGGAAGGAAAGATTTAGAGACGGGAGGAATCTGTTGGACTTCTTGACTGTCATAGGAAAGCTTTGCTGGAAGCTGATGATGGAAAATCATTTTGGATCATTTGGAAACTGAAACAGGTTTATTATCTGCAGAAATATTTGGCAGTATTAAACTCTACAGTTCCCTAATGCATCATATGATTCCTAAAATTAAGTCTCATTTTGGATGATAGTTTTTCACTTGATACATTTAACTAAAAAACAATGTGAACAAGAGCATTAAGACAATTGCTTATACAGAACAGACGTGAATCTGACTCTTTTAAACTACTTTTACAAACAGCCTGCATTGATTTCATTCAGCAGTTACCGTGGTGATGAGGAATGTGAGGCATCGTCGTGTCACTTTTAGGACTTCTCTTGTACTGTGGTATTCTAAACATGACAACATGTGTAAATTGTTTGTCTAAATGTGTTTGGCAAATGTAATAAATCTGAAATACATCCTGCTGTCTTGTTATTTTCCTTTTGCACTCCAAGGCAATGACATCAAGTTATTTTTCACCCTCGGTACATAATTAGAACAGAGTGAAGACTAAAGCCACCCTCTTCATTAACACTTTAAACCAGGCCTCTGTGAGCATATTTTTGTCGAGGTCTGAGGCCTCGTACAACAGAACAACTGGCGCCTGCACCTGTCAGCAGCAGAACATCTACTGTATCTGCAGAGCAGCCAAAGACATCAGGGGACGAAACCAAAACTGTGACATTCTCCACAAGTTATAGAAAGGTTGTGTTTGTGTCTCTGAGGACTCTCGCGGTGTTATAAAACAATACCTCACAGCACTCCATGGCGTCTGGCAGGCGCTCCAGTTTCCTGTAGGCGACAGACATGTGGTACTGGCTCATGGCTCGATACTTGAGGCTCCAGCCTTTGCCGTAGTCATTGACGAGCTCAGCTGCTTTGCAGGGGAAGAACAAGGCTTTCTCATAGTCCTGTTGGCAGAGGGATTGATGAGTAAGAACTCTGACGTCCAATTATTGCCTTCAAATGGCAAATGTCTCAGTCAAGCGTCCTATTTAGACACGACTGACGTGGACTTTTTGGTATGTAATTCCATTCCGGTGACAATTCAACCTTTAAGAAAAAGACAACTTTTCATGCATGCCTCTCGAGTATCATCAACAGACACGTTATTTGTTTTCTTTTGTAAAATAAGTGACATATGAGTGCATTCTTGAAACACCACTTCATCACAATCCCATTGAAACCAATCCTCCCTAGGAAGCCGAGGGATTACTCTTACAAATCTCTGATGTCAAGGGTACTACATAAGCCCCCGCCAGCCCGCCGACTCCCTCCGCCCTTGTTTCACAATGCCCAGTACCACATGAGCTAACCATTGATGATGTTTGCTCGGATGCTCTGCAGTGTTATCATACTCCGCAAATGCGCTGGCAACATCAGTATTGGTTGCGCAATCAAGTCACACGTGCAATGTTTTACCCAAATAAAACACCTGAGGAGTCTG
>CAFUXE010001085.1:31519-47583 GCA_903364295.1 Serranus cabrilla
TTAACATTTTTGATAAGGATCAGTCTACTCATCAGCAGACTTTTCCAGAATTTCCATCCCATTAATTTCAATAAGAGGGGGCTAAATATTAGACACCTACCAGTACAACACAATACATTACAGACCCCCACGACAGCATACGGTTGAATCAACATCTATCTAAAAGCTTTAACAAAAATGGAACATCATTACCTTGATAAAGGTGTGATTTATTGCAAGACTTTTGTATTAGACTGCATTAGATTAAGGTGGATAGTTAGACGAAAATGAATGCGATATGAGTGTGTATCATTATAAAATATAAAACACCAAGGTAGCTGCACAAAAGCTTTAGTATACAGGTTAAAACAGCCCATGAAACACATTTATAGGTTTGTTTCGCGGTTCATGCACAGATGATGGTGTGGTGCCTGAGAAGCTAACGCTAGCTATGTTGTGTTTACGGTTAGCTAGCGTTAGCATCCACAGCAGCTAGCTGACTGGCTAACGTTCACTCGAGTGACAATTCAACCGTAATATCGTGTAGATATAGTTATTATTAGGTCTGTAAATAAATAGAAAGAGTCGTAACACTTTTTAAAATGACTAGTAAACAATTATTATTACCTTTTTATCCACTACTTTATCATTCAGGAGCAGCTGAACTCTTCACCGGAAGTAAATAAACTTCTTTCATTGGTCAGATATGAAACGAGTCTCTGGTATCAACTGGCGCTGCTGCCCCCGTGTGGCCGAGCTGCGGTACTACATATGTCATTTAAAAAATACTCCTTGATGTAAATAATGATGTAGACACTCAGTTAACCTGAGATATAATAAGTCAAGTATACCATTTGAATTATACTTAACACGTTATTTGGAGTTTTTTTTAAAGAATATACTATATAAGTAATTATAGTAAAGTGAAATGAGTCAGTTATGTAAGCAAATCACTTAATTAGCTGCACAGTTAATGACTCAATAGCATGTTGTGATAAATATTTCTAACAGCATGGAATGAAGCAAGGGTTGGTTATTTTTACAGTCTATGGTTGGGTCAGATTACTTTGAAATGTAGTAAGTTAACAAATACAATCTACTATACTAAGTCTTTTGGATTACTTCAAATTCGAAGATTGAAAATATTGCACTTTATGCAAATAAAATGGATGCAGCCACAAGAACTAAGTTTCAACAAATATTACTTTATCTTTGCAAATTGAATGCATTGATTATCTTCAGCAAAAGCAAAATTTGGATTTTGGGGTAATTAACTTAATTTTTGGGGTTAAACATTGTATTCATAGTTGCAAATAGTAAAAGGTTAAAGTTTATGAAAACATTAAGTATATCTACTTGAAGATATCTTCAGTTTATGAACCACAAAATACACTAAAACATATTTTTTTATTGGCCTTATGTTGAGAAGGACTGTTAAGGGCTGTAAGATAAGATATAAGAGGTGAAAATGTGAGATTTCTCTGTGAACTTCAAGTCCTGCTAGCTCCAAGTCTCGCATGCTGTGAATATCAAGAACTGAGATTTTATAAATATTGCTCTCTGCTCTGCATCACAGCCATCTGGCTTTTGATCCCTTTTTTCCAAGGTGGAAAAATGAATGGTATTCAGGCTGAGCCGCTTCTGCCTGGATTCACAAAAGTGGACGAGGGAGAGGAGCGGAGGGAAGGATGCAGAGTTTTATCTCTCGGCAGTAATCAAAAGGAGTTTAAATATGAAAAAACAACTTCAAATCTGCATTCCGGTCATTCTATGGCTTTCGTTTGAGCAAGTGCTGCCAGGTAAGTAGAAACAGAGGATCTTTGATTGATGTATAATAATACTGCATGCACTGAGCATGTAAACAGCTGTAAACAGGTGTCAGTGTATGCAGGCACTGACATTTTCTCTGCATTTCAGTAATGTTACAGCTAAACATCAGTATTTCCTACTTTAGATGTGGCTGCAGGCAGAAGTCCAACTTCTCAAAACACTGGCTCATCAGTTCCTGATGCAAACCTGATGTTTGAGGTACTTTTTAGAGTTAACAGAAGACAACATGCAGCTAAAACAAATAGTATTTGTATAGTATTGTGCCATATTTGACTTCAGATGGATATTTTTCATTTACCCTGTGTGCAGATCTTGTTGGGCGGGGTAGAAATCGACCGATACAACAACATCGTTCTGCTCGACAAGGAGATGGCATCGATGCGGTCGGGGCGGGCCTTTCTGTCTCAGATCAATGACAACATTCCCAGAAGTGTGAGCTCCACCGTGCAGATGGTGACAGCACTGAAGGGGCAGAGGAGCAGGAGGCCGCTGACTCACGATCAGTTTAACAGTCTCATCCTGAGCATGGTGTACTCTGCCCAGCAGGCCTGGCATCAGGAGACAGAAGAGGAGCAGGAGGCCTGGAGTGAAGCGCTCCTCCAGCTGGCAAACGTCACCGTCCGTGAGCTACGTGGAAGTTATCTCTTCAGTTATGCATGATGCACAAAGTGCCGCTCTGTATGAGAAAAAGGTGTACACAATAAATCACCTGCTGTAAATCTGGCTGTCGTGTGTATTCATAAAAACGTATCAAATATTTGTGAAATAAGAAGTAAATTGTGCATGAACCATGATATTTTTTTATTAAAGTACAGTAGAAAAACACTTTACAAAAGAACATTTTGTTAAACATTTAAACAATCCCTGAAGAAGAGACACACAGACAGTAAACAAAGATATATATACATATGGATTTTCAGGATCCACACTAGTTTACTTCTTCCTCATCTGTGCTAGTTTTTGTTTAGTCTTGGTCTTGGTCTCTGATTCTTCCAGAGAAGCCAGTTTCTTCTTGAGCTTTGCGTCCGCAGCAGGACCTCTCCTGTCCCTGCTGGAGCGCTGCTGCTGCTGCCGACTCCTCCGCTGACCTCTCAAACTCTCCCCCGGGGTCGAGGTTTCCTCCTGCGCTCCGTGCCCATCGCTCATCAGTGACTTGTTTCGATTCCAGACCATCACCGTTACACCTTTGAGTCAACATTAAACGGCTTTAGTGACCCACTTTAAAATCCCTCTCACTGAACTAGTTTGATCAGGTAACACATTTATCAACAATGTTCTATTAAAGAACTTACCCATTCCAGATCCAATCACATCACCCATTGGGTTAAATTTGTTGACCTGTAAATACATATTCATCTGTGTTAATAACTACAGTTTGGTGTCTTTAAGTTTTTCCTGAGGTTTTAAAAACATACTCACAGATTTGATCCCTGAGGCGTTGGGATCTTGCAGCTGACACACGAGCTCTGCCGTGTTGGAATCAAAGATGTCGATTGTTCTCTGATCTCCGGGGCAAACCCGGTCATCAGGGTATCGGCCCGCCACGATGAGGTCATAGACAGGGTGCCACGTGGCCTGCAGAAAAATAACAATATTCTATTTGAATACATTTTTTTTTATGATAAAATTGAAAACACTATCAGTACAATTTGGTGTCATACTAGCTGGATAGTGTGCAAGTATATTAAATGTTAATAACTTATGAATAAAAGACATTTCATAAAGAACCTTTAATTTAATTGTACACTTTCCTGTTAGCATAACATGAATTTATACCGATAGAATTTTATAAATAGATGGAAATTTGATAAGATGACTGTTCCGCAAGGAGAAAATAATTGCAATACATTTTTTTGTTGAAGTCTTGATCGCTCTGGATAATTTACAGAAAGATAAATAAACTTCACATCTGGAGGATAAACAAACCTTGATGGGTGTGAGATGCTGAAACTGTCTGTGTGGATGTTGGATGATATGTTGAGGCGTCGACCAATCAGAGGACGAGTAGACCCGAATCTGGTCGTACTGATCTGTGGTGAGCAACTTGGAGCAGTCCAATGGGTTGAAAACGGCTGTGAGGGGACGAAGGGGAGAAAATTATAAAAAAAATAATCATCTAGATTAAAGAAAAGAGTTTTCTGAATGAGTGTTACCTGAGTTGACCGCTCTCTCATGAGGCATCTCGTGGAGGAAGCTCTTCTTGTCTTTAATGTTTCTCAGGTCCCAAAGTTTCACCGTGTGGTCGACGGAGGCCGTCGCCAACAACCAATCACAGCGAGGGTTGAACTCTGCGTGGGTCACTTTGGCTTTGTGCAGCTTATCACTGAAAATCTGCAACATCAAAACAGAACAAAAGGCCTTAACAAATTAAATACACAACTTTGAAATTCATTACATTTGTTTTTTTGAGAAATTCTCTTTAGAGGCCAGATGAGAACACAAGCTCTGTGTTTGTTGTTGTCTCCATTAAATACAGAATAACTAACATTTATCATTTTTAATGGACACGTACCTTTTGGCCATCCAAACCCAGGAGTACAAGTTGTCCCACATTGTCTCCAGTCACAAGCATCTGTCGACTCACAGAGACATCCACACAGCAGTACCAGTAACTGTTCAGAAACAAGGAACAAAGTCAGTTCACTGGACGGAACTGATGAAAAGTTAAACAGGGACAAAGCTAAAGATTAATTCAATAAATTCATAATCAAATACAGAAAATATTCCAAAGTGTTAAAAAAGTTATGTGAGTTCAATGAATATCTGAAACAGATCACATGAATTAATCTTTGCAGTGAAAATTTTAACTTTCACATAAACTAAGGTTGCTCCAATATCTTAGGCTGAAACACTCTTATTTAATCACATTTAATAACATAACAAATGCAGTGTTACAAAGCAGCACGTTTTTTAATAGATTGTTCTAGATGCAAACATTATATTTTAGCATAACACAACATTAACCAGATTGCAGCTTCTTATCTGAGCATCAGTCTTCTTTCGGGTTTCTCACCAGACATTGTGGTGATCGTGGCCGCAGTCTTGAGTTGTGGACAGTACGATGGGGGTGCGGCCGTCAAAGCCCTGCATGGTGAGTCTGCCCTCACCAGAAGCCACATAGACTCTGGAGAGGTCAGTCGGGCAAAACTTCATCCCCCCGATGAAGTCCCCGGCTCCGTTCTGTGCACACAAACACAGTCACAGAGCACCATCAGCACCACTCTAATGTTTAGCATTTAACCAATGAGGGCCACCTGATAAGAAGACTGATGCTCAGACCTGAAATCCATAATCTTTTTGATTGTAGCTAAGAGAAAACAAGGGGACTCGGTCTTACTCCAGTGTGTCCGTCTTGACAAACACTGTAACAGTTCTTCCATGGAAATCACGAAGAGCTGTCATACCCGAGATAGACGAGGTGAACAGCTGAGTGGGATTTAACGGGTTAAACTTCATGTCTGTAACTGAGTCTCCAGCCCCCATCTAAGCAGAGAACCAATAACAATGTGTTGTCAGGTAAATCTATCTTGCACAGTTTGGAAATTAATCACAGCCTTAAAATGTAATTGTGGCACAATTTAATATGCAGCTACAAGAAGTTTTATCTGGTCATAAAACAGTTTTAATTGAACACAGAAGCCTTTATATGTCCTGCATCACTAAACGAGAGCATCAGGGAGAAGACTGGTTGTTTTTATATAGTTATTCTTAATGCCCGTCCCTGGTTCTGGGGCACCTCATTGCTATGCAAAAGAAAAATAGTACTAACGGCATCTTTTTTTTCACAAATGCTGAAGAAATGCATGCACTGAGCAGATCAAGGTGTTTTATCACTTGAGGTATTTAACAAGGTCCATGCACAACACAACTGTTGAACCAGTGTTAGCTATACTTCAAATGTGTGCTCCCTGGGATGATAAATATGAAATAAAAAATACTGTTAATTAAGAACAATACAGTGCATCACATACAAAACATCAAGATATATGTGGTTGCTTTAAAAATTGATATCTTGGTCATTCAAGTATCTGGTGCAAAGACTCACCCCTTGAAGAAAGGTTTGCTTTGTCGGCTCCTCAAAGTCCCACAGAAATAAGTCACCACCCTTGGAGCCCACAGCCAGCGTGGTGGGATGAGTGGGATGCCACTCCAGACAGGTGACCCTGCGGTTGAAGGGGCTGGTGGCACCATGGAAGTGATAGGACGCCAGCGAGCGGACGAAAGGTTCCTGCAGACACTGGACGACACAGCAGAGCTAAATGTTAAACTGCAGCCCGGCAAGTTAATTTGGCCATGAATTTATGTTTCTACATGACTGAAAAGGATGCACAGAATGATGCACAGTCATTAAACTCTAATGCATGTGGCTATCAACACTGTTTTTGTTTCTAAACTTGGTCCCACTGAGCAGCCAGGGCAACAGCCTCACCTGTCTCATCTGTGACTGAAGACTTTGTCCCAGAGTGCTCTTGTAAATGTAGTGCAGGATGCTCCCGTACCCTCCTCTCCTCTGGACTGCTGCAGACTTGAGAGGAGGTCCTGCAACAGCAAATCAACTGTCAAGACAATAACATTTAACATGCATTGTACTGAAGCTGTCCTGTCAGGGCTGCACACCTGGTTGAGCTGCGTCTCCATCTTTTTTGCCTCGTAGTTTTTTGGCGAGAGTTGGACCAGACTTCTCTCCGGCTCTTTTCTTTACTCTGCCCTTCGATTCAGATGCATTTGCTGATGTCGTTGGTCTCGTTTTCATTTCTCCTCCCTAAAATAAAGTAATAACTGCTAGAAATTCACAGTTCATTGATTGGAAGCCCCAAGAAGTCAGCTGGAGAAAGGCTGGTCTCAATGCAAGCTTTTTATTCTGGTCACATGTAATGATACAGCTCTGGGTACACACTGACAGAGTTCAAGCAGGATCTCGGTCAAAATGCACATTAATCAAAACAATAACTGACATGTAATCATCAAGTGTTATCTTGACATGAGCATGAACAGCATCTTCGTCAGAGAATGCAACAACAACAACAAAATCAACAAATTAAAATGTGTTTTGGTGTTCTCGAGGCGGATAGATATTGAAAGAACAGCTTAAACACACCAGTTGATTAGTACAATCAGAGCACAGAGGTGTGTCATATGAAAGATGGCATATAAAAGATATGAAAGATTACGAAGCATTCAGGGTTCAGCTACATTCAGACTCCTCAACAAGGTTAAGCAAAACATTGTAAAGTGGCATATTACGAGAACATAACCAACAAATTAATAGTCAAAGCTAAAGGCTTAACATAGTGCAAAGATTAAACTTAATGACATATCAAACACTAATAGTCGAATTAATATAACACAACTGAGTGCACAACACGACACAAAGGATTTGACTGGACACTAACTGTACTAGCTGCAACAACACCGTTAAAAACAAACCGCTTACCTGTGATCTTCAGTGTCTAAAGCTGCAGTTTAACTCTGGCGTTTGCATAACGAAGCATTACACGTGAGTGTGTAAATGGCTGCACGTCTGTGTTTTGTAACTCATGCGTGTGTTACAGCTGATGGACGGTAGGTGTCAGTGCTTATCTACCAACAAGTCTCAGTGGACGCCATGTTTGGTGTTCAAGTAGGACTACAAGTTAAAACAAAGTGTTAAAAGAAACAAAACGCTTTATACTTACTACAACTACTGGTTCAGCAACAAATCAGAAGAGTTTTACGTTTATTTTTTTCCACATTCCTTGTACATAAAAAGAGGAAAAAACTAATTTGCAATAAAACTGATTCTGATTCTAAACATTATCTATAAAAAGGAAAACAATACTGCGTTCCAGTTCTCCTTGTTGCTGTTTATTTTTGTTTGCACGGTTTCTTAGGCTGTTTGAATCTGTCATGCTGTATGCTCGTATCGGTTAATCTGATGACTGCTGCATGTTTCACATATTTTTCTGTTGTGTCCATAAAAAGACTCGGAAGTGAAGCGGAAACACGTGCTTATGGTGTGAACGCTCATTGGCTGCTGCCGGCTCTTTTTGAAAAAGTCCTCTGATTTGAGGTGGAGGAGGGAAAGTTCAAAATTGTAGGAACGGTAAAAACTTCAGGAAGCAACCAGGTGACACAATGATCAGACAAGCGTAAGTATAGATAAATCATTTTAATGAACGATTTAAAAGTATGATCGCGACAATATTATGCTAATGTTAAATGTTACGTTTCAGTATTGGTTTTTCGACGGAAGCTAGCTTAGCTGTAACGTTAGCTGGGGGCTAATAAGCCGTCTCGCCAGTGGCTTTGTTATGGCTTCATCGCTTACTGTTATTAAAAGCTAACGCCAATAATGTACTGTGCTAATAAAATTTGATATTTGTTTTCTTTCAGGAAGGGTAAAACCCCCCGCAGGCCTCCAAATAAAAAGCCTAGCAGCAACCAGAAAGACCCAGTTGGGGTGAGTGTTTGTTTAAGAATTAACGTTAAAAAACTCGAACTGCAGGTTAGCATTCATCACTTTTGGGACGTGAATGTTTTTCAATTTGTGAGTACAAGGAAACAAATTAATATGTTTAACCAAAAGACACAGTCAGTGGTGGAAATGATTTAAAAGAACTAATGCTAATATTTCATAACTTGTTATATAGTAATACTGTGAACTTGCACATTCCTGTTTGCACAGCCCCTTCATTGAAATGATTCCATATTTGTACATATTGTTCCTACGGTTTATATTTTTATATATTGACTTTGTCAAATGTAAGTTTACTCAAGTACTATATTTAGGCTAAGTACCACCTTTAGTTACTTAGGTAGTTATGACAGTTGCTAGTTACTTTACAATTGTTTTACACACAAACATTAAGTTTATATTATTTATACATTTTGTAATAAACTTGTAATAAACTTCCCAAAAGCTTAAGCAAGTAAAGCTGAAACGATTAGTCAGTTTAAGTAATTGTAAACTATTTTGATGGTTGAATTGTCTCATGTAGAAACATTTCATGGGAATTTTAGTGTATTAGTACTTTCTAGTCTCAGTATTTATCCACCACTGGATTCAATGAACTAAAATTAGTGAGGAAAATAACACATTCTTCTCCTGTATGTTTGCTCAGGTGTATTGTCGTGTACGACCTCTGGGTGCTGAGGCCGAGGAGTGCTGTATCGAGGTCATCAGCAGCTCAACCATCCAGCTGCACGCACCCGAAGGCTTCAAAACAAACCGAAATGGAGAGTACAAAGAGGTAACAGATTCAGTGAACAAGGAGTAGTATGTATATTTCCCAACATTTGATTTTGTACTTAACGGTTATAGCAGAGGTATTTATTATTTACAAGATTATCCTGTCAAGTAACTGCAGCTGGTGTCTGCATTTTCTTAATGTAAACAAAAACCATGAAAATACTCAAATTAAAATGTAACTGTTCCTGTAAGAGAACTGTCAGTGTAGCCATCTTCTGATATATATTAGCCACTAAAAACACATCAATGGCACATGTGAAATGGTCCTAAATAGTTATGAAAAGGGAGAACTGTGTGTATTTTGAGTCAATTTACACACACCCCGCTGCTATAAATACTCAGTAGGGCACCAAATCTGTGTTTATCCATAGTTTACAAATGCACGGTTTGCTGTTTTCTTAAAACTACAGTGCACACCTTGTTTTGAGAATTATTTCTATAGCCTGTGTGTTTTTTGTTTGTCTGTCTAACACATTGTTGGTGTTTTTTTCTTTAAAATTAAAAAATATTCCATAAAGCCAGCCTAATCCTGTAATGTAATATATTACTTTCTATTCCTTTGCTTCTCAGACACAGTATTCCTTCAAAAAAGTCTTTGGAGTGTCAACAACCCAGATTGAGCTGTTTGAGCATGTGGCCAAACCCCTTGTTGATGACCTCATACATGGGAAAAATGGTGAGCACTGGAAAGCTCTGGCCAGCTCTGGAAAGAAGCCATATTAATGTTATCAAATCAAAAAGTTTAACTATAGCCAGCTGCCTAATTAGCATACTAATTATCAGTGATTCTGCTGCACTTACTTCCACTGAATGTTCTTTTGTTATTGTAGGTTTGCTCTTCACATATGGAGTCACAGGAAGTGGAAAGACGTTCACCATGACTGGCTCTCCAGGCCAGGGCGGACTTCTGCCTCGCTCACTTGACATGATCTTCAACAGTATAGGACCCTACCAGGCCAAAAGATATGTAAGAGAGTGAACATTCAATAGTGATAAACCTTTGCACAGACACAATTTAATAATACTTTCTAAGAATTTACAGTTGTTTATCTTATTTCATTTTCTCCAGGTTTTCAAGACGGATGACAAAAATGGCATGGAGGTCCAGAATGAAGTTGATGCTTTGTTGGAGCGCCAAAGGCGAGAGAACAACATGGCTGCTCTTAAAACTCCCTCATCCAGGTAGGTCTGAGTCCTGTTAAATAACAGTGTCCTGCTACAGTTTAAGTCCTATATAACACATAAGTCTCCTTTGGTTTCAGACAAAAGCTTGATCCTGAAATAGCTGACATGATTAAGACTGAGGAAGGTTATAGAGCTGACGGTGTAGACGAAGACAGCAGCTACAGCATCTTTGTCTCCTACATTGAAATCTACAACAACTACATCTACGACCTCCTGGAGGAAAATCAGGAGGATGCAATCAAACCAAAGTGAGTGCAAGAAATGTATACTGAAAGGAGCACAATGCACCATCATGTTTTAACTGTTCAGAGTCAGAGATATTAAAATGTTAAGTGTTGTGGTTTGTAGAGATTTCTTCCCAAAGTAGCTGGGAGAAAATTATCGTCTCTTCTTTTTACTAGGTGGAATGGTGGAGGCACACCTGTGCGCCAGAACACTGAGTTCATGTATGTGACCAGTGAAAACTCGTACACCATCAGACTAGTAGCTGATTAAGATGTTACACAAAAATCTTCAGTCTAGATAGTAACCTGAACCTCATAAACACTGGAGACATTTACAAACTTCTTATACTAAGAAACCCACAACAACCCCAAAAGCAGGGCTACAAAATACACACAAATACTAAACTGCTACAATTAAAGACATTACATGTTAAAATGATGGAGCAATATTCTAACATGGTCCCAGTTTTATCTTACTGTAAGGCAAAAGAAATGAGATGAGTAAATTAACAGAATGTGGTGGTGGATTTTTTAGGTCTTTTTTGACATTTTGTAGTTCAAATTATTAACTGATGAAACCACATAATAATGGCAAAATTAATCTATAATAAAAAATAGTCATTAGTTCCAGCCCTAAAGCCAAATTTCCTAATAAACAGCTGTAAAAAAAAACATTGCCTTAATAAAATACTGTCAAACTGGCATAATTACAATTTATATCAAATGGTCTGTTTTAAATATTAAATTCAGAAAAGTATTAATCTGAGCAAGCAGTAAATGCCAAATGGTTGAATTCTGAGTCTGTACTACAGACGTCAGCGCTGTTATTTGGCCTTACCTAAAACCTGACTGACAGATCGCTGACTGTGTGCTCCAGCAGCTCATGTCTCCAGTGTTGATAAGCGTTCATTTAGTCCTGAAATCATTACATCATCACCCCCCTGCTGCTTGTAGTCTTTGTTATGGCAAAGCTCCTGAATGTCCTTAAACCTGCTGTCTGTTGCTTTGTACTGTATGGCGCTTCATCATTGTCACTGATCTTTTTTTTTTTTTTTTGTCATGGCTGAAAATCAAGCAACCCTAAAATCCTCCTCCTGTAAATGATTGACATTCCACATCTGTTGCATGTAAAATGAAATTCCATGTGGTCGGTGTATAACACTTTTATGTTCCCAATGTAGACCACCTCAATCTAAAATCCTCAGAGAAGATCAGAACCACAACATGTATGTTGCTGGTTGTATGGAGGTCGAAGTCAAGTCTGCGGAGGAGGCTTTTCAAGTGTTCTGGAGAGGTAAGTTGGTAAGATTGTCATTTGAAGCTGGGGAAGGCAGGTTTCTGGACAAAGAGTAGAAATGGAAAATGCAGCCCTCTCTCCTCTCTGTCATGTTATGGACACTCTTTTTAAAAAGTCCTTCCTCCTTTTTCGGGGGTTGTTTTGCAGTGTAGTCAGTTGTTGCCAAAACTGGAATAGCAACTTTTTCTGCAGGGTTTCGCACCATTAAACCAGGCTCTCACCATCTGAAGGGCCGTGCATCTCGTAGAACAGCCAAGGGAAACTCCATCTCTCTGAAATGGCCTGTGATTGGCCTGTCACAGCATAGATAGCATGAATACAGAGCCAAGATAAGGTGCTGGAGTCTGGTCAGAACACTTGAATAAAAATATGCTCAAATGTTATGGATATTTTGCTGAAAAGCGCCCCAAAAAACTGCCTACAGACCCTTAAAGGGGGGAAAAAATAAGAGCAAATAATGCAGTGATGATTGTAGATATGACTGACCTGGCATTGCTGGCCTCTGGGACTGCTCTGGCCAGGATATGACTTCAGTTAATCTTCTCTCTGAGCAGATCATGTAAGAATTTGTGCCTTAATAGAAGTTGAAATGGCACATGAAGATGTTCTCTGTGCTCAGGCGTGGTTGAAAATGTGTCTATAATATGTTGTTCCAGGTCAGAAGAAGAGAAAGGTTGCGAACACCCGCCTGAACAGAGAGTCCAGCCGCTCCCACAGCGTGCTCATCGTTAAACTGGCTCAGGCTCCTCTTGATGCAGATGGCGACAACATTCTCCAGGTCAGTGGAGTCTGAAACCAAATGTCTGGTCCCAGGTTCATATTTAGATGAATTACAAGCACCAGTTTTGATACTGAAGTGTTTTCTCATTGTGTTTGTTAGGATAGAAACCAGGTGACTGTCAGTCAGCTGTGCCTGGTGGACTTGGCAGGAAGTGAACGCACCGGTAGGACGGGAGCAGAAGGCACTCGTATACGTGAAGCAGGTTCGTTACCCCGAACATCAAATTTTGGTTTGAATTGTAGCTGAAATGACATTCACAAGAACTTTTCTTTTTTTTACCTCAAAGGTAATATTAATCAGTCTCTGCTGAATCTGCGGACGTGCATCGAGGTGCTTCGAGAGAACCAGATGTGTGGAACAAACAGGGTACGAACCACCAGTCTGAAGCCGAATACTGCCATTATTTTTACTGATGAACACACGGAGGTAATGCAAGTCTTCTGTTACAGATGGTCCCCTACAGAGACTCTAAAGTAACCCATCTGTTCAAGAACTACTTTGACGGAGAGGGGAAAGTCAAAATGATCGTCTGTGTCAATCCCAAAGCGGATGACTACGAGGAAACCTTGGTAAGTTCCTTCTGCACCCACACTGTGTCCCTTACATTATTCTAGTGAACATGTAAGTTGTTTTCCATCGGAAACACAAAAGACACGCTCTGTTTGTCCAGCTGGTGATGCGGTTTGCAGAGATGACCCAGGAGGTGGAAGTGGCTCGGCCAGTGGACAGGCCCATCTGTGGCTTCACCCCGGGCCGGCGCCACAGAAACCAGGCCTTTAAAGAGGAGCTGTCTCGCAAGCTGGAGGAGCGCGGTGGCCCAGACAGAGGTAAGTTATCCACTGCACAAGCCAATGCGGTTAATTATGACACTTTACTAGAGTATCATGTTGGAACAAATCTCAGACGAGCCAGAAATAAATAAACCCCTTTTAGGGCGCTTGCCTTTCACACTTGCCTTTACGGTTAATTTTGTTACTCTGCTGCGGACACAAAAACAACTGGTCCGAGACCACTTGTGAGAGGGAGTCTGTCGACTTCCAAACGAACCCTTCTGCGATTCGATTATGCATTATGCACTGTGAAGGCAAACCACACTACATACAAAACTGACCAAAAGTATCAATTTCACTCTGATTCAGTCAAACCAAACACACTTGGATTGTGAAAGTGCCCTTAGTTTAACTCTTGCATATTATACATTAAATGTATGTGTAAACGTTTGTGTTAATTACCTGTTTCCTTTAGATGTCCCCTCTGTTATGAATCACCTGGTGCACAGCCTCCCACCTCTGCCCACCTGCGAGCTGACCGACCCACACGATGACATCACCCTGCCCAGGCTGATCGAAGCTCTGCAGAACAGACAGAGGATCAGACAGATAATGATTGACGACTACAACAGCACAGGTGCCTGCTGACATCCTGCCTCAACCATCACCTTGCAGCTTTGACTGTTCAGGTTACTTTAAAAGTTGGATTTCTTATCTTGACTCTCATGATCTCTTCTTTGTGTTATTATAGCCAACAGGATGAAGTCTTTGCTTCAGGAACTGGACAACAACCTTATTGCCAAAGAAAATTTTGTTCATGAACAAAATAGCAAACTGGTGGAGAAAGACAAAATGATCCAGAACAACAAGGCAGAGATCGAACGCTTGGAGAAAATAACAAAGATGCAAGAACACAAGGTGTGAGACGAAAACATCTGAATCCTCTGAGGCTGCTGGTTTGTTCAGTAGATATGTTGTTCAGTTTTTTTCAAGCATCCCTCATGGCTCTTTTCCAGATCGAAATCCTGCAGAAAACTACTAAAATCTATGAGGATGACAATCGTTCACTGAAGCACGAGCTGGAAACCAGACAGCAGAGGCTGCAGAGGGAGCTGTCTGACAAGAGACGCATGGAGCAGCGCATGCACGGCGTGGTCACAGAGACCCAGTACAAGTGGTCGCAAGAATGTGTAAGTTTACTCCTATAACAGAGGCTGATAAACAGGCTATAGTTATCAGAAGTCCTCCTAATTTAGGTTTAGTTCTGACATTATGCCTTTTGCTTTGCAGGACCGCCGTGTTAATGCAATGCAGCTGGAGATGCAAAACAAGCTCTGGGTGAAAGACGAGAAGCTGAAGCAGCTCAAGGCCATCGTAACAGAGAGCAAGACTCCAGGTCGTCCTGACCCTCCCCCGCGTCAGACGCAGCCTCAGCGGCCTTCCCGGGAGGAACGCCTCCCTGCAAAGAGATCGGCCTCGCCCTCGCCTGTCCCTGTACGTCATGTTTACAACAAACACCCAGAGCATCTTCCAAACTCATGATCATTTTATCTGTTGCCAAATATTGTAGACCTCACAGTGGCAGCGAAAGAGAATTCTGTCTCTTTAAAGTTAACAACTACTGCTCCTTTTCCTCAAACTAATACTTAAGATATAGGAGTAGAGTTGCATCTAACAATTCTTTTCATTATTTATTAATCTTTTTGTTGTTGTTGTTACTCAAATGTTAAGTGGTGAAACGTCCTGTAGTATTTGGTAACTGACTGTGCATGTGTCCGTTCCGGCAGTGACTTTAACATTTAATTCTCTTGTGATTCCTGTGCACTAACTGTATCTAACTGCTTCGTCTTTTCACTGTGCTCCCAGCACCCTGTTGAGTCACCCCATGTCAGGCCAGTGCCAGGGCCAGTCAGTGCCACTAGAGTTGAGGATGTTGAGATGAACCCAAGGCCCGCCTGCCCCGTCCCCAGCAGCAGTTGCTCCTTGTCAGTGGCTAGCAGCATCTCTGCATGGGAGCAGCAGTCAGCTCAGGACAGCAGGCAGGGTTACTGTACCCCTAGTACGCCCACGAGACCCCAGCCAGGCTCCTCAGCCAGCGGGGCCAGGAGGAGAGCTCTGTGTTGTGCTAGAGCCGAGGAAGAAGACAGGGATTCAGCTCAGGACAGCAGGCAGGGTTACCGTTCCCCTAGCACGCCCACAAGAACCCAACCAGGCTCCTCAGCCAGCCAGGCCAGGAGGAGAGCTGTGTGTTATGCTAGAGGGGAAGAAGCAGCAGGCTCCCCTACATTCGATCTAGACCTAATTGAGAGAAGCTACCGGGTTAGTGCGACTGCTACAGAAAACAAGCTTGAGGTGCAGAATATTTGGGTTCCTATAACTGAAGACATCTCCTGCCATTAACCAGTCTGATGATGGTTATATTTGTCAGGATTTGATGGAATAATTTGCCGCATATGTTATTTATTATTCATTTTTCAATTGCTTCTCCGCTCTGTAGACGGCGACGCCGGTGCGTCCGCTGCACCGCCGCTCTCACTCTGCTGGCGGGGAGAAGTGGGTGGACCACAAGCCGTCCTCCAGCTTGGACCTGGGTACAGTTTTGCAGCCCGTCATCCCCAATGCCATCAAGGTGTCTGCACCGAGTGAGAAGGCCCTATCGAAGTGTGACCGATATGTGTTGACACACCAGGAGGTCGCATCTGATGGCGAGATACAAACCAAACTGATTAAGGTAAGCACGCTGCAACAGGATTTGACACTTTAAAAAAAA
>CAFUXE010001085.1:47610-84375 GCA_903364295.1 Serranus cabrilla
AAAATGTCTGCATCTAATGGACTAAGCTTTCACAACTGAGAGCTGCATCATTCTAATTCACGCTGGTTTTGTTTAATGACATCCCCTTTCTTTATCTGACCAGCGTCTGCTGCATGTTCTAAAAAAATGTTGAGGGCAGATTGTGTACTTATTGCTTCTTCTTTTTTAAGAAGTGTTGGAAAAGGAAAACTCTGCTTGTACTCTGCATAATCTCAGGGAGGTTTTATGTCAATTTAAAAAGAACTCCTTGGTAACATACCCAAGGTCCATCTGCAAAATATTCTAGAAAATATCACTTCTCTTTACAAAAATCTTTTCATGATTACATCAACCAAGAGACCTTGTACACATTTTTTCTTTTTTTTAAGATCATGCTCTTTGATTACTGCTTGAGAATGTCATCCCACATGTCTAGGAAAGGGCGTCCTAAAAGCTGCTTTTATTTTAGTTAAAGGATCACATTTTAGACCTGACATTAAGTCACAGAGAACAGATACTGATCCTTCGGTTAATTAATTGAAGTAAAGCACCAGATCGATACAACTGGTGTCAGATGCCTTTGCAGAAAGCAGGATATTTGAGATTGCACAAAGTGTCTCATCAGTAAATATCTATAGAAGCGGCCTTTTGAAAGGTTAAACAGTTGATCAAATGAGGCAAAGCATCTATAAACGGGTCAGTGAGGCATGTTACACCTTTTCTGTGGCAGCCCTGGTATGTTAAGTCTTGCGTGGAGGGGATGAAACACCAGTTAAAGGCAAGAGTGGGAACCATATTGTAACCGTTTTAGCTGATATTACCCCGTGCTGTGCATGCGAACGAACTTTTGTGTGTGGCCATGACCTCATACTGATTCATTTTTCAGGGTGAGGTGATTAAAACCAGAGGAGGAGGACAAGCTGTCCAGTTCACGGACATCGAGACACTCAAACAGGAGCTCACCACAGTCCCCAGGTAGCAGCCGACAGCCAGTTATTAGCTGCAGATTAGCTGGATGTTATAATGATGTTTTTAATGCTTTACATTCGTGTCTGAAGGCGCAAAAGAAAATCTTCTGAAGGTGCACCTGCCAATGGAGAACGAACAGATGGAGCTTGGACAGATGTGGAGACGAGGGTAGGACGATCATTTTAATTAGGCTCCGATAAACTACAACTGCATGTGCGTGTTGATTTTAAAAAGCAGATGGATCATGTAATGAACTTGGCTTTCCATGTGTCTAAAAGCTAGTTGGCCAATCTAAAACACATCCAAACCTACAGTATGTTTTTGTTTCATTGAGAAAATATTATCAGACAATTTTATAATAAATAACATACTTAGAAGCTACAAACAACAATTACTTAGATTATTGATTATCCAATGATTATTTGCTGCATTATCAATGAACATGTACATAAAATAAATTGTTTTATAATTAAACTACTTTTTACAAATCAACCAACAATGTAAAGCCCAATAGATATTCAAATTACAATGCTAATAAATGAAACTTGACCTTATTAATTCAACAACTATCAAAATAGTTTCTGATTAATTTTGTGTCTTACATGAGACAATACATCACACTAAATGCACAGTTGAGTAAACAATACATCTGACCGATATTAACATAAGCTTCAAAGATCCAATACACTGCAGGACTCTTGTTGGACAGTTGAGATTTACCCAATAAAATAGATTCACTGAGAAAATGTACAATTTCAAAAAAGTTGGTGAGCTGTGTAAAACATATATAAAGACTAAAAAAAAACATGTTTGTTTGAATATTAAAGATCTTTTCTCTAAACTTCTGTCATTTTTGTACATAATCAACCTCAGATCCCTTCATGCAGCACTCTTAACATTACACAACCACTGCAGGCATAGACACATTTAACAAAGCAGACATCGTTTTTGTTTTTACTGTGTTTTTTGCTACTTCCTCCTTCAGATTTATTGAATCACAACAGTTTAGGGCAGATTTGGTCCTAATTTGTGTTTTGTCTGCAGTGTTCTGTGGCGATGGAGATGAGGGCTGGATCAAAAATGGGTCCTGGCTTTGAGCATCATGGGATCACCAAGTAAGCTGTTATCTTTTATAGACCACATCTGATAAAAGCACTCTCTCTGCAGTAAAAGTTACAGTATTTGATTAACTTTCTTCTTCTTCTTTTTTAGGCGCCGAAAACCCTAAAAGCGGCCAACAGCTGCTGCAGCAACACTCCCCTCTGCCCTCACCTGGCTGCTGTGCAATAGTCGGAACTTTTTATATTTAGCTCTAGTCAAAATATTTAAACATTTTCCACCCTTTTATATATGCAAAAGTGTATATACACGAGTCACCAAAGCTGTTTTGTAAAAAAGATTTTGTATTTGAACCAATAGAAAACAAGTGTTATGTGATAATGTTCAAATATTTAGTTACTGTGGCGCTGCTGCTGAAAAGAGTTTGTACATTTGTGTGTAAGGCCAGAGATAAACCTGCTGTTTAACCATACTTCAGCATACAAAACGTTAGGGAAATGGTGAGTGCTGCTCCTTCACTGTCCCTATGGTTCATGTGTGTATTGCATCTTTCATAACATAACCAACACTCCAGACAGATGGACATGCGAGGCAGCCCTCTGTTACAAACACGTAGTTAACAGCACAAATATCTCTGGCCTAACAGTCACATTTGTTATTTGGCACATGAGGAGTCATTGTGAAGTTGCCAAAATGTTTATTATTGTCTGCTTTATACTGTTTCTGTCTCTTGATCGTTGAATGGCATTGAGTTTATAGTGGAGTTCTAATAATCCAGTTCTTTTTTGAGTTTTCTTTATAACTTATGCTTCTGCCACTAACGAAACAGAGCTCTCCTTCTCCTTCACTGTACACTCATGAATAAAATTCCTTTGAAGCAATAGTTGTTGTGTGTATATATATATATATACACAGTAAATTGAATACAAAGCACATGTGATAGTACAGTAATATTGCTCCACACAACCAGTACAATTTCTGAACACTAGATGGCAGCACAGGACAGCAGCACATTATACATAGTGAAGACAGAAGCTCAGTAGTACTGCAGGAATACTCAGGAGGCCCATGATGCCTGACATCCCTCATACTGTAAGCATGTTAGCAATATGACAAGAAATGCTGACTTAATGAACTAAGAGAAACAGAGTTAGAGTGTCTGATAAATCACAGCGTCTGCAGTTGCAAGAGCCAAGTTTTTGCTGTTTAAAACAACCGATTAGCAGTCAGCAGAAATGTAGATGTGCTAATAAGGAGAGACTGCCCGTTTATTTCAAAATTATGCTTGAAAATAGATTTCACGTCCCGTTAGAGCTGTGGGCCATCCTGTGCCAGGAATGTAGCAATATTCTCTGTCATATAAACAAAGTCTGCTCTCAATTACTTTGCAGAAATTGCTTTCCCGTGCTCATGCTTGATTAGATATTCATTATGTTAAACAAGATACCTTGTTTTTAAATCCACATTAAATCAGTGTGGTTGGCTGCCTTTAGGTAAAGTCAGCAGGGGTCCCAGGTATTAAAAGCCCTGAGCATGTGCAGGCCTTCACTGTTATGTGGGATTGGTTCCCAACTTGGTCATAACCTAAGAGGTTTTTACTGCTTTGACTTTTGTCTCCAAACAAAGGGACAAGGGCCAATGTTGGTAAAAAGATCTGCTTTAAAAGTGAACAGTACTCCTTACTCCAGTACTCGTTAAACAAGCCTCTGGGTTAGATTAGATTAGCAATAATTCAATATTTTAAACTACTTTTTATACCGTTGGGGATAATTTAATCTATGACTAGAAGGACACTCGGCCAGCGCAGACCTTTGCAAGTGCCATTAAAAATTGCAACCCTCACAATGTTAGAGTGTTAAAATAATTCATGTTATGATTCAGAGCTGCACCAAAAAAATTAAGCCTTCCTCTCTGGGCCAGTGGTTTTTCAATAATTGTCAGAATCAGTTATACTTTATTGATCCCAGGGGGGGAAATGCTTTTGGTACAGTTGTTGCTTTATAATAAAAAGAAATTGAAATAAGTTAACAGACAAACAAACAAACTGAAGCCGAAAACACAACATCTTTGGCAAAGGCAATTATACATCACAGATGCAGAATATATATTTTGTTTTGTCTTTAAATTAATTAGTAACTACATATGTGGAGTAAAATGTAGAATATTCCGCTCTGAAATTTAGTGAAGTAACCCAAAACAAGTATTCTAGTAAGTGTGTCAAAGTTCCTTATTACAGTACTGGAGTAAATGTACTTAGTAGTATAAAGAGGGGGAAAAGAAACTATGATTAAAAAAAGGAAAAGTAAACCATTTCTGATAAATTTCAAACCATTATAAGCACACAGGAATATGAAAAAACCCTCAACGGCAGCAAAACTAAAATGTCAGTGTTCAGTTTCACTCTCTTATCAACTGAGCATCGCCAGCGTAATGACCAGCAGAAGCTCGAGCTACAGTCATCCGGGCTTTGAGTAGACAGTTGAAATCTCATCTACTACCAGTCTGGCTGGGTTTCAATTGGAAAGCACTGGAGAGTGACTAACATGGAGCCTCTTGGAGAGGGTCAAGAGCCCAGAGCAACCAGTGGCCATTAAATTCACTCCTATGAGATATCGAGTGCTTTGCTTTTTGACCGGGCTCTGTTTGGTGTGCTGCACCACACTATTATCCCCAGCTCCTCACTGCAAGCCCTCCACAACCAAGTGGTGCGAGCATTATAAAGATGTTATTATGAAACTCCTGTTGAGCCTCTGATCAACATCACCAGTTTCAAAGAGACACTTGAGGAAAATAAATGAAAACTGCACACAAAAGGCCTCCAATAAGCATAAACCAAGTCTTAAAGACAACGCCGTTCATCCAACTGTATGGTAAGAATGCATCGTTCTGCGTTTTAGAGCTGCAGGCTTATGATTATGCATTATGCTTATCAATGTTATTAAACTTGCTGGAGGGAATTCTGATGTTCTACTTGAATACACACAGTCAATTAGACCATCTCAGATTTTAAAAGAGCAAGCCTAATTGCAATGTTTTATTGACTCTTTGCTTGAATGACTCAGATAAAGAGGTCTTAAGCTGCTTTTTGGCTCAGGCAGGAAGAAATCATTTTCACACCAATCTATGATGCTGATGAAGGCCATTCATAATTCAGTGGTTCTAAAAAACACTGTCCACTATTTTACCTTTAAAAACAGTTCCTCAAACCTCGTCTGAATAAAAACTTTTTTTTGTTATTTTACTCACTGATAGCTCAAAAGCTAGCATTTCTATACAATTTAAACCTGCAATAGCATTTTTATTTTGTCACTTAAGTTGATTTTGTAAACTTGCTAGCAAAGTAGACACTGAGCACATTAGTATTCACGTGGATTCATGTTTGTGTCCATCTCTTGTTATGTTAATCCAGTATTCCCACCTACTCCTGAGGGAAATATCTGGCTCTTGAGCTGTGAGATGTGTATCCGTTAGTGGCTAACTTTGTCTGTCTGCCGTTTGGTATACAGGTTTTTTTTTTTTAAGGATTTAAAGCTAAAAACAACTCTATGAGAGTGGTGAGAGATAAGCAAAACAGCCAAGTTACAGGCCCAAAAAACAAAACAATGAGCTGAAACCCTGTCGGGGTTCATCGCACTTTGTCATTTGATCTAAAATATTGATTATATCAACTTTAAATGCAGTGTATGTAATTTCTGCCACTCGTCTCTCAATCAAGACAATAACAAAAGACGGAATTTTTGTGTTTTTAAGTAGTTAATGCTATTTGTTGAATACAACCGTGGGATGGCGAAAAGCTGTTATACTTGTTCAAAACAATCTGTTGCTGTAATGTTATAACATTACCTTTGCTTTAGTTTGGTGGCCACTTGTCATAGTAGCACATAACGCACAAGCTAAATCGATATTAAAGTATTGCATCAATAAATTAGGTCTCTACTGGACAATAACCTAAGAATGATGCTATGTGGCAGAAAAAATGCTGTATTACAGTTATGGAGTATAATTCTATGACATCTGATGGAAGATAGTTAGAGCTAATGGAGGGGTAAAAGGTTGATAGGCGTCCATATGAAACAGACCATTACATTGATTCAAATTTCCCTGACATTTCAATGTGTTAATGTTACATATTATAGCTTCAAAGCAGCTACTTTGTTTTGGTAAATTTGACTTGAGCAGCCGGTTCATGACCTCTTTCTGCTCACATGATTAACACGCTGTACTGAATCAGGCTGTGAAAAGTGGGCATGAGTTTAAATAGGTGTGATGAAAGTGTAACCCTATCCGGTAGCACTCTAAACTTGGCTGTATGGAGCATTCGAGGTATGATGGCGGTGTCAGTTGCTTCCAAAGCTGTATCATAACAACTGAATGGTTGCTGATTTGAAGGGCATGTTGAAGCAAGTACCTAAATCACAGCCACAGCTGTCCTTTACACCAGAACCCATTACGAGGCTTTCTGCCTTCTTTTAGTGGTGAGGATAACAATTCCCTGACAATGAAAGCCAATTAGTGGGAAACACAAGTAAATACTGCATGAGAGCAGAGCTTTGCAAACCAAAGCTCTGAGCCGGGTCTGCACACTGCGTCTTCATATGTCAAGGCCGTGGCTGCCTGCCAGCTAAATGTGTCGGGCCAGAAAGATATGCGAATGCAGATGAGTGTTGACAGCCAGTCAATTGTCATTCAGCCCATCTCCCAGCCTCTCGGGACTCATCTGGCTTTTTTTTCTTCGCTGGGCTCCTCTTCACTGCTTGCTCACCTCACGCTTCTCTGCCTTAATGCATACTAAAACGCGCAGTGGAGGCATGAGGCACCGTGTTCAGTGTTAATAAGAGGTAAAAGCTCCCACGCTCTCTTTTTCTGCTGGTGCGACTGTGACGAGCAGATGGGTCAAAGAGTCACAAACTCGCACAGACTCCCAGAGGTAAAGTTTGGTTTTTCAGCTGTTTAGAAGCACCGTGGATGAGAATTGCTCTGACCCTTCAGCGCATGTGGTTAGTGGTTCAGATCACCTCATCCCATCTGCTGCCTCCTCCTCCTCCTCCTCCTCTGCCTTTTAGTCCGATATGTCACTTAGCCGCCCCACTCGGACTCTCACAGCCTCACCGGTCTGATTTCTTACTTTTGATGACTTTTCTTCCAAAGATGACTTAAACAGATGTTAAGTCTGTCACTGTCCATTTTATATCCTGACGTTATCATTTCAAGTTCAAGTTATAATGAAGAATCCATTTGTTCTCATGCTTGTTGTCGTGGATGCACTCCAACACTGAGAGTCGACCTCTGACAAACGTAATTCAAGACATGACTGATTTTTTATTGAAAATATTGGAAGCCATTGTTGTGTAGGCTCATTATAGCCAAATAGGGCTGAATAGTGTTTTTTCCTCCCTGTCTTTGTTCTTGGCAGCCGACTAAGTGCTTGCAGCTGTCAGTTGAGTGTATTCTCCTTGCCCAGTATATGTGGCTTGGCTGCACTTTTAGCTGGCTCTGTCCTTACTGTGGTGACAGTATGCCATGACTGATTTCCGTTGACTCACTTTCATTGTAACCACAATGTGTCCCTCACAGAAAAATCCAACTGCTTTTTTACAAGTGGTTGATCTCATCTAGTTAACGCTGCGGCGTAACCAGGCTTTGCGTGCAGTTGGCTGATTATTTAAGCAGCGCTCCAAGCAGTTTGCTGATGAAATGAAAGGAGAGGAGATGCCAGAAATGATTGCACTGACAATGGCACAATGCAGGATGATGTATGATGACTAAATGGTATTTGGGATGTGGTAAAGATTGACTCAACTCTCTCACATCACATGACTCTTCTAGCTTCAGCTCTGCCAGTACAAAGAATAAATGAGTGCTAAAAACACCTCTTATTAACCCGCTAAACTGATATCTGTGAGTCCTTGTTTGCCACAGTGAGAAGAAGAATGGTATTTCAAACCTTTGTCCTGCCAATGCTTTCATGCAAATTACTCACACTGGAACTAGCTTATCTGTGAACAATCATAGGTGGCATTTGGAAGAGGCTGAAATAGCACCACATGATTTTCATATCTGCATAAAGCTCAGTCAGGTCCCTACACACTCAATCCCACGCAATAGCAAACACAAAAGCCTCTTTGAACGCACACATCAGCTGTTTATCTTAAAATAGTCTGCCACACTGCTGCTCTTATCCAGTACCTTGCACGTTTGCACTTTGTAAATGGTAGGCAATTACACATGGAGCATTAAGGAGTTGTTACTTAATTCATTAGATACGACTAAGTTGCAAAGTTCATTCATTCTAATAAAGCTGCAACTTTTATCACACAAGGCCAGGTATGAGTATAAAGCCTGAGATTACAGCATGCATGTGCACAAGTAAGATTAGAGCGCTGGCTGCGACTGCTGTTGACAAGGTGAACGGGACAGTTGTTCCGAAAAAAGCAAAAACACTGAATGACTGTGGGTTCATATAATTCACAGAGCATGCCATTTTCATGGTGTTTATCCGAATGATTAATGGCCGTTCAGGTTTGCATTTGAACATTACCTGAGGAACGCATCTGCATGGGCCTTACTGGATACTAATGATCCAGCGCATGCCTAATAAACTGAAGTGAGAATTCAAATGAGGCTCAACCTGCCTGCAAGGCTAGCTTAAGCAAACACCAGGACAGCTGGCAGAGAAATCATCGTGACTAATGGTCTCAGTGTGAGACAGGAGCAGGGCTGTGGGTGGTTGTTTTACCATGCTAAGAAGAACAGACTTTGTTTGTGCTTCTATAGCATACAGCGTGACTGTGTGATTCTGGAAGTGTTGGCTTTGTTTATGCTGGCTGTTCTTGCCACTGTAGTGCGACACCAGGAACTATCAAACAGTGTGTTGCTGTTGTTCATGCTTCCCTCCTGAGAACGAGGTGACCTTATAAAATGGGAATGTATTCATGCTTTTAGAAGTGGGTGGACAAATCTCAGACTGTTTATACTGTCACCTGGAGGTGTGTCTGTCAACTCATGTTTTGACTTTATTTGTATTCTGCTCGGGCTCCTCTGCTGTGGTAAACATAATGCGCTGCGACCTGTCCTCAGGGCAAATGATCTGATTTGCTCTTCCCTTGTCTTTACTCCTAATCGCATCTACCTCGGAGCCAGAAAATGGTTGTGCAGCTGTCATAACTGAAGCACAGCGCGGCGTGATGGGAGTGCATGTTTTTGCTATTACCTATTCTATCTGAGCCAGAACACAATATTAAACCTCCACTGCATCCCTCTTTCTCACAGACCGCTGCATGATCAATACCCACATCAAAGGCTCTGCGGAGATAGCAGGATTCTTTGAAGCCTGTTTGTGGAGCTGGATTTGCTGAGCTAACACGGTCCACACAGAACCCCCTTGAATAAGCTTGTTTGGCTAGCATCCTCTCTGTTTGTAGAGGAACTGAGTGGAATCTAATGGAGAACAGACGAGGCCTCTCCCTTGTCTTTCTCCTCCCTTTGAGCAGCTAAATGCATCTATAGTGCCAGTGCTTTTTGCTCAAATGACATACGCTTCATTGCATGCCAGCTCAAATATTTATCTAATATCAAATTGGCTGTAACACTTTGGAGGCAGCGAAATGCCAGGAAATATTTCTCATCGAGGACACAAAATAACTTGCATCATGTTTTGCGGTGCCAAGTGCAAATATGCCGGGTAATTACTGATTGAAATGAGATGGAGTGCAGACAGCAGCAGTGTTGTCATGCGGTTACCTTGTGTTGTGACTTGAACAGACAGAACAAAAAAAAAACTCCAACAGTGATTATTCTGCACTCAAAACACAACCTGTGTCCCTGGAAAGCTATTAACTATTTAAAAAAGTGCTTTCCGTCTCCTAAATGGGAAAACAGTGCATTTGGGACTTTGTGTGCTAAGTGGGTATAGCAGGAGTGGGGGTGGAGGTTCAACCACAATAAACACAAAAGCACATAACTCCTGCCAGCCGTCAGAGAGAGTCAGCAACTCTGTAAATGATGGAGCCGCGGCTGTTGAATCATCTCTCTACATGCAAATCCAAGACAAGGATGAGAAGCCCTTTCTATAAATTACACAATAAACCACATTTGTGATGCTTTTGACTTTTTAAATTCACATATTGTTGAATCTTTTGGTAAGTAATTGCACTATTTGGTATATGCAGCGCAAAAGGTTTGACTCTCCAGTCAGCTGTGGCTCATTTGAAAGTGAAATATGGGAAAATGCTGACATCTCTTTCTCTTCCCGCCCAACACCAGGGGCACCACTGCATTAGCATCCCTGTCTCTCTCTCAATCTCTCTTTCTTTCTCATTTACATTATGGATGGTTCATTTAGCTTACATGACCGAGTGAATACATAACCCAGGGCAATTCAAAATACCACGAGGGCCTGGAGGGATAAAATTAAACCACATAAGCAGAAAAGATTGCTGCACCGCCATCTGCAGCAGCTTTTATTCAGCTCTTAGCCTTTCATGTGGTTGACAAACATGGCTGGCCGCTCATTCGGATGTGTGGGCCCAACAAGATGTATCAGTTAAAAACGGTGAGTGATAATTTACATAAACATGAACATTTAGACTGATTGTCCACCAGCCATGGCCAGATTTGGACTACTCTAAATGTTGAACATAGAGCCTTAGCAAAAGACTAATTCGTATTTAAGGAGTTCTAAAAATCTGATATAAAAAAAGAAGAGTCTCTCCCTAACTAGCCTACCTACAGCAGTGACTGAGTACTACATTCAAGTCCAAGAGGTAGATTATTAACTATTTGTTTGTGGGTTCAAATGTTAAATAAAAACAACCAAATCTACTGTCAAAGTGGATTTTATACTCAGTTACACTCAGTAAACTACAGCCAATTAGCCTATTGTGGTGCACTGCACATTTTTGTTTTGACCCTTTCACAGCATGTTTTCAGTTCATGAAAGTAATATTTTTAGTCGCCTTAACATATCATGTTCACTGGTTGGATTAAAATACATTTTAAGGAGTCGGCTGTTTTGAACTGAATTGTGAATTAGAGATAAACGTTGCTGACCGAGCTGATAACATATCGTCCTTCTCCCTAGCTTCACCCTCTTGTCCAAACATGGTCACTTCTGGCTCCAAAAAGCCAAGATGGCGACAGCCAAAATGACAAACTCAAAGCTTTAAAACCAATTTCCACAAACTAATGGCCAATATTAGGGTGGCCACATCCACTATTCTCCACATTTCTACCACAACAGTTGCCATTTCAGATTAAAATGGGTGTTAGCTGACTAGAATAATCTCCCTCAGTTGTTTTGAATATTAAAATGATAACAAACACTCAAGTATCCAAACTCACTCCCTCTTAAATAGACTCAGACACTTATCACTGATCATCATTTTGTGATATTTTGCACACAGATGTTTGGCCACAAAACTGTAATTTTTGCATCACTAAAGGCAAAGCATTGCACTGTGCTATGTTTGGAGAAGGTAGTGATACATGGACGCTGTTCCACTGTGACCATTTTTCATTGCACTACATAAATGACAAAGTCAAATAAAATGGCGGAGGGTAAATATAATGGACTTAATAGTAAATAGAAAGTGATTTTGGACACAGACTGAGTTTGGGAAATGTGTGTGTGAAAGAGATAAAGAGCGATAAAGTAAGTGAGTAGGCCAAGTGTTGAGTAGTGGAGTAGGTTTGCTTATCTTTGTGTTCTTTGTGTATGTGTTTTATGGTTGCGTAGAGCTGTTAACATTATAGCTGCAATGTGTAACCTAAGATAAGAATTTAATACCTGCATTCAGATTAAAAAAACGTGCTTTGGCACACAACGCAAGCTCTTATTCCTGCTGCCAACAAGTTTGACGACACTTTGTTTTTCGTCGCAGAGGCACAAACGACACAATGGCCCCAGTGACGAGCCAGTTTTACAACCTCAAGGACTGAATGAGCTTAATGACAGAAAAACCACACGCACATAAACACAGCTTTGCCCACACTGAACAAGAACACTGTGTGTGTGTGTGATTTCACAAGAAGACATTTCACAAGTGGCTGTTATTGTGCGTCGCTGATAAAAGTCGCAGAGTGAGAAAACATTTGTGTAGGGACCCGATTGCGGGCTCCACCTCTGCACCTTCAGCTCTCTCGCTGACAATCATCGGCTGCAGCTCTCCTGCTCTGCTTTACATTAGCACCACAGCTCCAGCCTGGACAGGTCCACGGCTGTTATCTCAATGATGTTCTAATTCTAGTCAAACAGTTCTGTGTTTGACTCAATAGAGGCAGTGTTAGTCAGGAGAGTCAATATTAGCAGAGCACACAGAGCAGGACTGGTGTTAGGAGAGAGACAGAGAGTTATGTGTGTGTGGTGGGTGGGTGTGTGTGTGTGACAGGATACACGGTTAAGTGTGCTCTGTTGGTGAACCTTGACCGCCTGGTGCAGTAATAATAATAAAGATAATAAGAAAAAGGAAGAAACAAACTCCTGCTTACTTTTGCCTCAGTGGCTTCCGTGTTTGACAAGAGTGACATTTCTTTTATGGCCCGTCTTTTATGTGGATGTTGTTGTTAGACGTCAGAGCTCCTCACTCTGCTGGCCGAGGGCGCCGTGTGCAGTCGAGCTTGAACTTGCCGACAGTCCTACATGAACAGCTCAACACTTCAGATGGTTTCACTCTTGAGTTTTTATTTCCAGTTTATTCGAGGTCAAACGGCTGCCAATATCAACAGCCTGATTATGATATTGTCCCTCTCAGATTGCTCAACTACTAAATTAAATCTTCCATTCAATAAACGTGCCGTGGGTGAATAAACTCAAAGCGAACTGTCAACTGTGATTTCTGCACATAAAACATGCAGTGGCATAAAGAATATTTGTGGCTGAAAAAATCTTTAATTACAGAGGGCAGCTGAATAATGTTTGAGTTTTGCCTCATTTGCAATTATAAAGTAAGAGGAAATTATAAACCCATCAGATAGCAGCACCTTCTGTTTGCTCAGGATTCATCCACCAGCATAGTTTAATCTACAGGAGATTCTGGAAAACAAACATAAATATTGAGCTTCTGCATCTGCCAATCTCAGTAAAATGACGAGAATGGAGAAGTGGACAAACAATATTCTGTTATTGATCAGCATGCAGGTGCGCTTATTATTCCTGTCATTCATACTCTATACTATTTGTAGGGATGTTTTTAGGGCTCTTATAAGCCTTTTTCTCATTAAAACTCCAAGCCACTGATTTCCAACCTGTGGGTCTAGTTGCAAAATAAGTCCAAAGGGTCATGATATGATCAACATGATAGAAAAATGAAATTACTGCTACATAAAAGTGTGTCTCAGCTTTATCTATTTTAAAGTTTTATCTCCTTAAACCTGCAAAAAAAATATATTAAAATGAAATTTACTTAAAAAGGAAAATACAGTCTCTGGTTAAACCTTATCAAAAACCTGAAGATGAAGGCGAAGTGTGTGAATATTAGACTTAATTTTGTCAGATCAACTTGATAAGTAAATAAGCCACTGTGGTTGCCATATCAACTTCTAAGTTTCAAGCCTGTTGTGCCTAAAAAACTACTAAGTTTTTAGGTGATTTAACAACCTTAATGCAGTTTTTGTTTGCTAGTCTAATTTGAGAAATGGAAAGTATTACAATTAGAACTTTCATCTTGTGTTGATGTTGGCGGCCCCTGTGGACAAAAGCGGTGCTCATAAATAAAATCAACATATTACATTCCTGTCGAGGAGGAAGAGGGCAAATTCCGACCACGGTTGACTCATGTTTTTTCGCCCGTGCTCCATCACTTTTAACTTTATTTGCTTCCTCTGTCAGTCCTTCAGTTTTTCTCTTGCTAATGCTGCCCCACTATCAGCCATAACCACAAAATATGTCAGAAATTATATTCTCCAAAGAAAAATCTCCTCCTGTTTCCTTTTAATCGGCCAATGTACCACTCACTGCCAAACTCTGAGAAAATGTAAAAAGTAAATGTTTATAACCACTTAAAAACTCCCTGTAGTTGCTTTAACGACACGAACGATATCCATGACAGCAAGTTTTCCTCTGTGAAAGTTATTACATATACTGTGGATCACAAGCATGATAATTTAACTGAATTTCCATTTCATTTCATTCCATTATTGACTGTTTGGATCTGGGATATGAGCAGCGATTCAGAGGTCTATAATCATATTAATATATCACACAAAAAGCTGCATTTCCTCCATATCTGTCAAGCAAGTGTGTGAAGTAGCAACACAAAAACAGTGTGATGGCTGTCACACATTCAGCTGAGCCTCTGCAGCAGCTGTGATGGAAGCAAGTCATGTTTGACTGAGCCTGTGGCCTTGTTAGCAGTAATAACTAGTGTAAACAAACGGCAGCAGTGTGTTTTAAGGTCATCACAAACATCAACCAAAACCTCCCAGTCAGCACAAAGCAGCGGCTCTGATGTGGCAGCACACTCCTCCCTATCTAAATCTGCTGACATGAGAAAAAGCAACATTAGCTAATGCACTACTTAAAGACCATAATCGCTCTTTCCCCTACTGTTAATGAATGCTAATTAGAAGTCTGGAGCAGTTTCTGGCGTGTGCTGGCTGCTCCTCTAATGTGCCGTATTGTTCCTCTCCTCGCTCCAGCTCAGCACTAATGCTGCTGTGCCAGCTATTAAAGTCAGATAAGCTATCCATCTTTAGCATTGCCAGCCAAAAAGCCACTAATAGCTTAGCCACAAAATTGTTAATTTCCATGGTTTCCTTTCCTTGTTTTGAGTGTTCTCTGGCAGTGTATAAAATGGACAGATATTCACTGTCGCTCCGTCAGCCTCGTGTGCTTCACATGATCCATTTTCTTACCCGCATTTTACAGCCCTGTCACCCCAAAACGCTCTGTCAGGGAAACAGGCTGCTATATTTGTGGGTGCCTCTTTACAAAGCCTGTTTCAGCATGACACTCCATCATGGACACTGTCATGAAAGCCTACAGGCAGTACACACAGTGCTCCCTCCATGATAAACGTTCCTGTGACTCCTAAAACTAACACTGGAGTGCGTTTTAGAAACCTATCCTAAAATGTGGGCTGTAATAATGTGATCTAATCCATGAAACCACTTGGCTACAATAAGGTTAATCACAACCACACTTTAACGAGGATTAGGAGACATATTAGCTGCCATATTATCCTCATTCCAGATTCCTGTTAATTTTACAACTGATTTTAAGATCTGGCGGAAATCCATTAACCAATTTAGGCTACACAGGCCACAGGGGATTTGAAGTGAAAGTTGAGTACACGTCGACATTGGGAATATGAAAAAAATAATACACGCTCTTGTGCATATAGGCTTTTGTGGTGCACATTTTTAATTCTTGTAGTTAATGCATTGATTAAAATAACTTAATAGGTTACTTTAAAACTGGGATAGACAGCCAAGGGCTAAAGCATGGAGGAAACTTTTAGATTATGTGCTCACTGAATAAGTTTTATGGCACAATTAGCTCTACCCTATTTTTTTCTTTTTTTTCATATTATGAGCCTAAACATAGGCAGAGATCCAGATCAGGCTTTAAAAATAAAGGTGACAGAACAATTTTGAAATGGTCTGATTATTTTCTCCTGGCAGTTTTTATCACTTTTCAAAACCCCTGCTTTAAACCCTGTTATTTTGCTTAACTCAGTATTTTACTCTGCTTTTATTTGACTTTTGCTAATTGTTCCTGGCTGTGACTAAAATAAAACTTCTAAATCCTGTTTTGTGCTTTTTATGTTCCATGCACAATTACCTCCACAAAGGAGCTTATGTTTTCAGTGCGGTTAGTTTGTCAGTTTGTCAGCAGGTTCAGGGAAAAACTGCTGGCCTGATTTTGATTAAACTTGGCAGGTGGAAAAAGACAAAGTATTTTGGAGCGGATCCGAAGGACAGGGTGGATATACGAATTATAATAATTTACGAAATGAACATCATGATGTAATAAACAAATTGAGACCATAAATGAAGCAGAATGTTTGCTGAGTTATAAATCAAGTGAGGTCATTTTCCTATAGACTTTCATAAAAACAGACTTGATTTTTATATGCATCCAGTGGAGTTGCCTCCTGCTGGTCATTGCAAAGAATGCAGGTTGGAGGCATTGGTCAGGACAGTCTATGGGTCAGGACAATAGCCAGGCTGCTAGCAGTAGCCATTTTGCTAACAATATGAACAAGACTGGGTTAATCTACTTGTTCATATGAAAACCAACAGATAGAAAAATATCCTAAATGTGCCGTTTTTTTGTAAACACCTGCAGTATGTCCTGTGTAGTTATTCAGCTGTCAGGGGGGTAAAAGTTCAAATGTTTCCACTTTAATATGGCTTTTATTTTGTGTTGGTCTTCTGATAAACTTGATGTGACCCTCCTGATGCTCCACTTCTCATCATGTGCAGAGTGTGAACAATCCGGCGTGTCATTGAATAAATCAATGACATACATGTTGCTCTGGTGAATGAATGACGAGTAAGACACACTTTCCAAAATCTGTGACGCTCACCCTAAAGTGACACCTTCCAAGGAACATCCCCTTCAATAAATAATGTCCTCAATGGAAACAATCTTACGAGATCTGGGAGCAATTTGGGAGCTACTCATCCAGAGTGATCCAAAAACTATAAATTTAAATTTGAGTGCAGGGAAGTGTGAAATCCAGTGAGGACTGAAGCAGTTGTTACTCAGTCTGGTCTTTTTTGAGAAAGTGCCCTTTAACTGCTGCTTCTCCCCTGAGATCCGAGCTAAAACAACTTCCCAGCCACACAGATGTTCAATTTCGACACCTACAGACACCCATGTCTAGGTCTTACCCAGACAGAGGAATCTTATTTCATGGATCTGAAACTAGATACATAAAAGTGCACAGAAGAACAGTGACTCTGCGGATGTAACAGCTCCCTTATGAAATAGCTTTTGCACTTTTTTGTCCACCGAGGATTCAAGAATAAGCTGATACATGAGTGAGTGTAAATTTCACAACCCCAGATTTTTCATCTGCACAGAGATGAAACAGTTTCGCCTCAGTGTGAGGAAACCCAGGGAAGTGATTAGTTTATAGAGCGTGCATGAGTTATGGTCTTGTGGTTCTGCAGACGTGCCCTGCTCTGTGGCAGCGCGACGTGGGAAAAGTGAACTTTTAATGCTGTGCGACTTTATGGCTGTTCATCATGTTATGTTTGACATGTACAAAAGTGGGGTTTACCATTTCCCCTGACAGGCTGGTGTTACACTCACAAAGGCTGATGGATTTAGCAGAGCCCAGCGTCACTTATATTTGCTCTGGAGAGGATTTTGTGAGTCAATTAACAAAGAAATACATCTTTCTATCTCAAGCACGTAAGGTATTTATTGCATATTTTGTGGAACAATTCAGAACGTCGAGAACATAATTATTTTAGCCAAGTCTGACCCAGTTCAGCATTTGTTTTGTAATAGAGCAGCAGTGAACAGTTTAATATTGTTCATTGCTAATTCATTAATTAATCATAAAAAGTCTACATTATTCATTAAAATTTGACATTACTCAAATTATTACCATTTAATTCTGTTGATCAACTAATCTAGTAATTGACTCTTTGTTTCAGTTGTAATTGTTAGCCACTAATATCTCATCAGGAGGGACAGAAACTACATCTAAAGGCTAAGTGTTGGCTTTCAAGATGAGCAACAACAAAAAGAATTGAATGAATTTGTAATATTTACATAACGTATGTATGTAATTAGCCCGACATAGCCAGAGTTAGTGTGAATTTTCCAAGTGGCGTCATTCACAACCACAGACTGAACTGCCTCTAGACAAAACATGTGCCATAGTGCTGAGCGACAGACAAATGTAAACAGACAAAAAGCAATGATGAGCTGTGATTGTGTCAACAAGTCCTCCAAACCAAACGACCACATGTCATTTGTTCCTACCTTCTAATATGACCCACAGGAGCGGTTTCCTAAATCAGAGATCAGCATATCCTTATACGTAAAAATGTAAACCCTGCAGTTTCCAGAAACTCCATGTTTAGGCTAAGTAAAAGATAGCTTAGCATAAAAAACTACTGCTGGATGTGTGGAAGTTATAGTTATTACATTGGTGACAATAAACGTGATGTAGAATGTAATGTAGCAATGCAAGGCAGTCACATTACATAAGTATCTTATAAAAGACGCTGTGGACATGAACACTGGTTTCTGGGTTTAAAATCGTGTTTTAGCTTGCAAACTTGTCCAATTACTGTTTGATTATATTTCCTATATTTATAAAATTGCATTATATATTGAAGATTGATTTTTTTTCCATCAAAAATACTATTGCCCATTTCTTTTCTGATACATTTTCCCTGAAAATAAATAACTTTAAAATAACACTTTGCCAACTTCCCACACATTAAGATGGAATCAGTTTAGTTAATTCTCGTACAATTTACATTTATAGTAGCGGTTTGACTTTTTTGATGGAAATTAATCAAAATGTACTCAATCTCATCAATCTGATCCAACAGAGGGGAGACTTTATGAAACTGAATATTTGCTGAGTGAGACGATCAAATAGTTTTTGGATTAAACTATTGCAATCAGAGACTTTTATATGAATTTATTTTCAACCCGGAGCTGTTCATTTTCAAACAGAATATATTTTTATTAGGCATTTGGTTTGGAAAAAGCCAGGAATGTGCTGTGACCAAACTATCTTTATTTTTTAGCCATGCTGGCAGTGTGGTTGTAGACATGGGAATGTCGGTTGGTTAGATCACCACTTTGGTCCAAATTAAAATGTCTCATTTGGTTGACATTTTTGGTTTTGGGGGAAATATCTCAACATTTATTAGATGAACTGTTGAACTTTGGTGGAGACATTTCTCATCAACATGCCAATATATATGTTATAATAAAACAAGTCAACTATCAAGGTTTAATAATTAGATATCTGTGCTGCAAAGAAATAATAAAATAAATGGGCAAGAGGAAAACAAAACAAGAAAAACATTTATGGAACTGGTTTTGTTGTGTACAAGTGTGAAGCCTCACACATCGCCCCCCTTCCCAGCGTTGCTTCAGGCTCTGCGACCTTCTGTCACACCACTCTCTCCTTTCATCTCTTCAGACGTGTGATCGTGTTACAGGTCCGACTGTGATTACACCACAAACAAGAATGAAGAAGCAACCAGCAAACCTCACACACTTATATTTGTTACATATGAACAATTAGTCAAACTGATTGACAGCGAATGACAGCGATGTCCCAGCTGAACTGATGTGAAATTAGACGTAATGCTTGAAGATGAGTGCCTTCAGGCTCCTGTGGTCTTTTGTCTGTCTGTTCTGCCTTGCTCGTCTTGAGCAAACTTGAGGCCTGTTAATAACCTGAAGCTGTTGCAATATTTTATTGAAGAAAATCTATCAAATGTGGGGTTATTCTGCCAGCCTCTTCTTGTCCTGTCACTCTCCAGCTGAGGGGAGATGAATCCACAGAGGAGCATCAGTCTGACGCAACAGCACTTAAATCATAAACCTGACACTGCGGGTCAAATACCACAGAATACTTGGAGAACTGTTCGCTCCTCCTCTTAGAGAAACAGTATCTACAGCATCCTGTAATTGTCAGCGGTTTCCCAGTGATGTGCCTACAGGGCGGGGTGGCAACAGTGTATGCGGATTGACAGGTGGTTGAGCGGTTAGCTGTATGTCATGCAGCTCTGTCTCCAATCCCGGATCAGGGGAGCTGTTGACTCACACACATGTCCCTTTCTCCGCCCTCCACTGTACCAACACAGCCACTAACAAACAACTTAACACGCTGTGGAATGTGGCTCAACACTAGCACAGAGCAGAAACAGGTCTTAATGAACCGCAAACAGCCGCAGGACTCGAGGGCGCCAGCACCTCATATAACAGTGACTATTATTATTATTATTATAACTATCATTCCTTCTTTTGCTCTATCATTTCTCAGGTAGTCTGGCTGTTGCCAAAACAACAGCCTGTTATCTGAGGAGTGATCAGCATGTGCTAGCAGAAGGTGGTTTGCCCTGCTGGATTCTCACAACAGGCTTTACATTTGGGTGAAGTGCTACAGGTGTGAGCATTCCTTAGCAGACTGTGAAGGGATGGAAAGATCATTCCTGTGAATGAGGGTAGGAAACAGCCGCACCTTTGAGGCTCAAGATTCCTTAGATAAGGATTACCTGAGAACCAAAGGTCAGACAAAAAAAATACACAACAATCTCTACTCCATCTACTTTACCCTTCAATACAACTCACAAATAGCAGACATGCTGTTCTTTGATATGACCTCTGACAAGGATAATCCAGGTCCTTGTTGCACCTCTTTAAGACTTAATTACTACCTGTCACAGGACAGGAATCTTCCCTCTTTTACAAGGCCCATAATAGCCAAGAGCGTCAATCTTCTTTGTGGTGTAACTCATCAACCTAAAAGGGTGGATAAGTAATCTGGCAGATGAAAGATAAGAGGGAAACCATGTGAGTCAATGCAACCACATAGAGAAGTAGCTTGTGGTAAAATTCTTTGTGTTTTTCTGGGCGGTGCCGCACCGCACCGTTTCGCCTTGAGCGCAAAAGGAGTAAGGGGTGCAGCAAGCTTGAGCAGCGAGGAACCTGACGAAAGGTGTCCGGTTGTTCTCCGCTGCCTTGCCTGCCAGGCAGATGGGAGGTGGTGTCACGTCCCCCAGTGTCAGCCGCTCCCCCGCCCTGAATCGCTCCTCTGTTCACCCGTAGAGTGACGGTGAGGGCGGCGAGCTCATCGCAGCATTTCAAAGGTGAGTGATTTATATGGCAGCTGTTCCCCAGTGTGCCGTCGTGAGTGCCCGTGGCCCATGTTTAACAGCTGACAAACACATGCTTTTTCTGTCACGGTCGCATTTATGGCCTCACACACAATTCTATTAGTGCAACCTCTACCATACAAGGATATAAAGAAGTTTTTATGATGCAGTTATCTCAGTCAATCAAGCAGGGCGACTACTTCAGCCCTGCACACACTGACATGACGACGCACGCACCAGCATGATAACAGTGACTCAAAGAGCAAACTGTTCCAACAACTCAACTCCTCTCAAGGACAAAACTTTTATTTGTTAGATTTATTATTGTTTACATTCAGCAATCGCAAACCTTTTTCTTTATATGATGCATGAGCTTCTTAAAATGAGAGAAGGCTCAGAAGTAGATTCTAGTGTTGTTTGATATTTGAGACCTCTCCATTAACCCGCAGCAGCACACTGGGAGAGTGTAACCTTATTTCACGCTGGCTCTCAAATAGTGCCGAGAATTTGCGAGGCAGTTAGTGGCCGTCATTAATAACGGCCTAGGCTGGGCTGACAGCTGCTGATTGGAATGAAGAGCTGCGCTACGGCAGACAGCTACAAATTTCCCTGACAGCCAGGTCTCCATTACTGGGCGTCAGCTGCCAAAACAGCAGTAATCAGAGAAGGAGAGAGAAGAGAAAACATGCTTTCTCGCAACAGACACCTTCCTTTTCCCTCTACCATCAGAAAACATAAACACACACATACGTACACATACAGCTTGCTTCTGCTCAAACAACTGTGAACATCTGACAGGTTCATCTGTTTCTGGAGGCCATTATTAAAAGACTAGACTGGTGTAATTTTAACTTTGTGCCTTTATAGGAGGTTGAACTGTCAGCAAAATACCATCCAGTGAATGGACTACTAATTAGTAACTATGGTTTCAGAGAAGCGAGCTCAATTACGATTTGTAGCAACATTACAGGGATAAAAATGTTATTCAATATATCTGACTGATTGTATCTACAAAACATTTACTGACAACCCACCAAATTCAATTCCTACAATATTTAATTAAATTTAATCTACAGCATTATTTGCGGCCTTGCTAGCGGCTTGGTTCTTTGGACGGCAATGTCTGTCCACCACTTTGGTTCAGACAGAAATATCTCAACAACTACAGGACGGATTGACATTACATTTTGTGAACACATGCGGATGGAGAATGAATCCGACTGAATTGATGATCTCGCAACTTTTCATCCAGCTGACAACAAACTGGTGAACATTACATGCTAACATTAGCAGCAGCATGTTAGCATTGTCATTGTGAGCATGTTAGCATGCATATGTTAGCATTTAGCTCACAGCATCACTGTCCCTAAGTACAGCCTTGCAGAGTTGCTACCATGGCTGCAGACTCTCAAACTGTGTCTCTAATTCACATTCTTCCATATTTACACCTGCTATTTTGAGTGCATAAATGCATAAACACTGACTGAAGTTTGGCAAGAAGCAATGCACAGTACCCAGATTGTGTACTCACAATGACTGACATTTCTAATTTAACAGTAGTCAACCAAAACCAACAAAAGTCTTTCAATACCCTGAACAAAAATCTTTTAGTCGCTGAACCTAACTCAAGTTTCCTGTGTTGGAAAAAAACATGTCAATGTCAATGACTTTGCAGAACAAATCTGTAGCATATAAAAATTATTTATATGACACGGGGCAGGAAACTGATATCAAGTCTTTGCTTTTTTTGCAGGACATTTGTGGAACCTGTATTGTTCCCTTCTGTCTTTTATTTTCCCTACATAAAGTACCCAGTGAGAGCAGGCCAGAGAAGTTTTGGCCAAAGGCGATGCAGCAAAAGGAAAAACATTCATTTCTCGGAAGCATTAAAGTAGAAGAGATTTAATATCTATGAGCAAAACTTCAGCGGGTTGTTGCAGAGTAATGCGGTAATTTCATCAAAAATAAGCTTCTGAATAATTTTCACGAGGGTAAAATTGTGGATGCTGGGAAACATTCAAGCCTCACAGAGTGTTTTCCACATGAACAGCAGTCAGGATGAGGTCTACTAAAGCATGCATCTTGCACACTTATGCACACACAATTTGCTAAAGACAGGGGCCATTTACAGTAATGTCGACAGGCCCAAATTACACTGATGAGGTCCTGGGACTGCATGATCACGTAACTGTGCTTGTGTGAGTGAGGAGGGCAGGAGCAGCATTTTTTCACTGGGAGGAGTAAAAGTGAAAGTCTGTGGCCTTGAACAGTTTGATCCCTGTAATGACAGAGGGCTTTGGTATGGGTCAACCTGTCAGCGCTGTGCTTCCACTGATCCCTGCTGCTCCCCACTGCACAAGCATGTGAACACGGTCATCCGCGCGCCGTCACACACTCACACACAGCTTGGAAAAATGTCCCTGGGTGTGTCGCACAGTTCACCAGAGAAGCTGTAACTCCTGATCCTGATGTTTTGGACTAATTGAGATATGAGGTGAAATGCAAACACACTTCACTGATATACAGCACTGCTGCAATGTTGTTTTATAGATAGAGCCATTAGCTCATTGTGGGTTCTGGAAAAATATTTGGGACACTTAATTTTAGCCAAAACTCTGTCAGCCCAAAAACAGATGTGGCAGCACATTAAAATGAATCATTTCTCAAACTTCCCACTGATGCTGTTCTCCACATAAACTCCTGTATGCACTCTGAGGTTGGAGTACAGCACAGATTAGCTATCACAGCCTCATAGATTATAGTGACACATGAGTAATGGCTGATGCCTTATTTATTCTCATCTTATACCAACTGAACAAACAAACAAGCTCACAATGCACATCAATCCCCTGCATGCACATACAGGACACATGAACATGCATACAGACTGCAGAGCTTTCACAGGAGGTGGCAGACAACCAAGAATGGGAGGCTTCATTTTATAGCTGCCTCTTCCTTGTCAGCTTTACTCCTGGCAGCAATAAAACACTCCATAATAAAAGGCACTATCCCAGAGAAGCAGCAGGACTGCAGCTATAGATAATCCACTCAGCTCACACGGCTCGCATAGCGTTTGCATTTCTTGCCCCAGAATTCATTTTGTAGGTTTACTTCAGCGTTCTCTGGTTTTAAGCATAATGGAAAGCCGAGAGCTACGGCTTAGCTGCTGGATCAACATGAACAAAGCAATATCGTGACCTTAGCTACAAGGGGGAGAGCAAGCTGGTTAATTAGCACCTACTACATTATCTAAACAAGACCTTTAGAGAGAAGACATAATTAAACCTCCAGATAAAGATGAAAAGCTGTCGGGTAGTAAATTAATATGTGCATTTTTGTTTTATGGAGACACCAGTTATTACACTTAACATAATGAGACTTGCTCCTATTTCTAAACTACAGTTATGTAGAAAGCAAGGATAGAACAAAGGGAATTAAAAATAATATGTCATTCACAGGGCATAACTCTAAACATGGTCCACGTGTTTTCACACTCTCGCTGCCTCTAAATCATTCGCCGCAATTTATGTCCGAACTTGTAAATCCGCGGTCAAGGTTACTCGGAAGCATAGCAGAAGTTGGCATGTGCCATTATAGCCAGTACAATTCACACAATATTTATGACACAGGATGTCCCATCTGGAGCTGCTTCCTGTCTGCTGGCCCCCCCGAGGACGGGCTGCCTGGAGCTCTAGTAGCACTTCTCTGGGACATCTGCTCTTCTCCTCTGGGTGTAATGCAATACAGTCGCCCACAGCAGCGGAGCTCCCGCTCAGACAAAACAGATTGTCTCCAGACATGTTGATATCAATTATTTTTATAGCTGATCTTTGAGCAATTAGTCAATTAATTGATTAGTTAGTATTAAAAATAATCGGCAGTGGTTTAATGTAACCAAGACCATTTACTTAAGTGATGTACTTAAGTATATGTGAGGTACTTTACTTGGGTAATTCCACATATGTAACTTTATACTTCTACTCTCCTACATTTTAGAGGCAAATGTACCTTTACTGCACTAAATTTAGCGTCCAGCTTAAGTTACTAATTCAGGTCAAGATTTAACGAGAAGAACTATTTAAAATGTTTATGCATGTTTCAACCACATAAAAGTATGTCTAGTATGTCTAGTAGTTTAAATTAGCCCTATCTTGAAGACAGTAAAAGGCAGTTTTCATAAATGCATAAAAAATAATTAAAAATATATTCAATCTGAGTGGGTCCATTCTGCATTACGAGTATGTTTACCTTTGATACTTTAAGTACATTTTGATGCTGATACTTTTGTACTATTACTTAAGGGATCTGAAAACTTCTTCCAGCACTGATTTAAAAGAACCTTTTTATTTAATTGATTACTCATTCAAGTACTAAGCAATGAGCCTACAGTCTCTGTCTTCCCTTTCCATATCTCCCTTTAATGGCTCATTGCTGCATATCTAGCTGTATTACCATAACTTGTAAGTAAAATAGTGTGAATTAAATGTCCTCCCGCAAAAAGTGACCCTGTGCATTGCACTGCAACTTAAAGCGCCAAATACTTATATTTGTTGTAGTAGTTTTAACTATTGTCTATTTTGCTTACTCTAACCATGAACTTTTCTCCCTAACCTTAAGCACGTAATTTTGCTTCCTAAATCTAACCAAAATGTGACTGTTTCACAACATTAACCATGTGTTTAAAATGGCAATTGTTAAATTTAGGTATGTAGATGTGTTGATCTCTTGCCAACCATAGAAAAATGTTTGACATAGATAAATATTCAATTATTAAAATTGTTGTTAATTTTCAGATTATTAGCCAATCAATTCCTGTACTAGTCCTCACAGTAACAGTGTGTATATTTAACCAGTGACAGGTTTGACAGCAGCAGACGCCGCAGGTGTCGTGCTGGATCGCTGCAGTGGAACATCAGGGGACGGTGGATTATTTGTACTATTGTGAGGGTGTGTGTAGATAACACTGTCAGTAAAAATATCTGTACATTCGTCACCTTATGATAACCATCTTTTTATATCCTAAATCGTGGGATTTGGAGGCCTCGTTATCAGATGGTGCAGGTAGGTGTGGCCTGAGGGAGCAGACTAACAAGGCAGCAGCCCTGATTTAACACAGCGTGAAACTGCTGTTAGTCATAGATCGCCATGACAGCAGCTCTCATTATCACTACCTGGATATGCATGGCATGGTTGTCAGAGCGACGCAGGCACAGGGGACGGCCACACATGATCGCCACAAATCAGCCGAGAAATGGGATGTCTGATCACTCTCACCAAATCAGATAGAAGTACAGAAATTTAGCTCTGGCTGCTCGACTTTATGGAGGTTACAAATGGAATAGCAGATGCCTTATTAAGGTGCAAATTGAGAGGCTGAAACGCTCAATTGGGTTTATTTTCCTGTTTCTCTTTTAAACACGAAGAAGTAAGGTGAGGTAAGTCAACATGTCAACACTTAAAACAAGGATAATGTGATGGACAATGTCCTTAGTTTTGGCACCTTTCAAGACCCAAATCAGCCCAGCCTCTCATCCCTGTGTCCTTCTGTCAAGTGTGGCTGGGCTGCCAGGTCCTGTCTCCCCCCTGTGCTGTTTGTGCTGAGGGCTCCAGGACTGCAGGTGCACAGCCTGTCTGCCCACTACAGGTGGGCCCAAGAGAGAGAGAGAGAGAGAGCTCACATCTCACCCTCCTCTTGGCTCATTAAAACCTTCAGCTGTTCCTCTCCCTCCTCCCTCTCCTGCCTCCTACGGCTGCTCACACCACGCTGATCACACCAATCAAGCTTTGATTTACAGTATTTACACCATCCTCCTGTCCCCATTGTGGCTAAAGGGAATCTGAGGAATGCCCTTCCCCTCCCTGCCCCCAGTGCAGCCAGCATCCTGCTAAATGTGAGCCAATCAGTGGTGGTGGGTGGAGTGCCAAGCCACAGAGCACTTCTTCCCGTTGGCAGCCTTCCCTGTGGTGGCTCTGATCACAGCGCGGTGTTAACAACACGTGACCTGGCCCCGCAGCCCACAGTAATTGAGGTTACATCCCAGGCAATACCTTGATGAATAATTAAAAGGCCAGAAACAGAACTCAGAGTGACTTAGCCAGCGCCCTGGGGTCTAATAACGTGCTTGGACTGTATTAGGTAATCTATCCACTGGTGCCAGTTAGTATCGCACACACACACTCATGCATAAGCACACAATTGGGCCCAGATAAAGGCAACTCAACAGTATCAGTCATTGTCAGGGCAGAGAGCTGGTTATGGCTCTGCAGGAACGACATGAGGAATTATTTCAGGGTGAGTGGTGGGCACTTATCCCGCCAGAGCTGTGAAGCAAAATGCTGCAAAATACTGTCTGATATCATGTGATGATGTGAACTGTCTAATTCTGAAATGCTTCAGATCAAAGACTAATAAAGCCCATGAAAATAAATGAAAAAATACACACACTTAAAATGTGTATCCTGTATAATGTATGTGTGTGAAAGTGTTGTGTTTGTGCGTGAGATTTTGCATGTGTAACCGGAACTTTGTGACCTTGACCACACTGAAACCTGAGTGTGGAAACACTAGCCCCATTTATAAGTTGCCATTAAGCCTGCAAAGGTGATAAAGATGTACCTCCATACCAGTACCAGCCGTTAAAGCCACAAGCGTCATTCGCAGGGTAACAGAGGTCATTCACACTATGCTAAAATATGACTTGTTTTATGGACTGCAACCCTGAGTATAAGATTAGAAACTGCACATATAAGTGAATCATTTCTGCAGTGACATGTAGAAGGAAACGCAGCGAAAGAAAACTCTTGAAAGAGTTAATAACACAGATGTAATCTTAAATAGGGTATATAAATAAATAAATAAATAGAGAGGGAACAAGGAATATGAAATTGCACTATCTGATATGCATTGTCAAAACAATATAAAAATGTGCTATATATTTTTATACATCATTATATCAGAATGTCAAAAAATCTGCATCCAAACTGCATTAGGGCTAGGACTGCAAGATTTTGGAAGAAAAAAAAGACGGAAAAAATCTAACTGCAATTATTTTGACTGATATTGCAAGTGGAATATGATTTACAAAAAAAGTCTGCAGGATACGATATGTAGGCCAGTTATTATTATTTTAACAAATACTGTGCATTTCTACGATTTGGATATTGCACAACTCCATATAGTAATGTTGATAAATATTTGTTTGATCCTTGCTTGTATGCATTATACAGAAAAAAAGCTTTACCATGAGGTTATTTTATATAGGCTATTTGTTTGCTAAATTAGAAAACATGCTATATTGTGATATATATTGTTATTAAGGTATAAAATGACATATCAGGATAGAAGACTTTGCCCCTATGGCCCAGCCCTGCAGAGAACAAGTGAAGTTACAGAGCCACTGAAGTAAATGTGAGCCAAAAGATGACAAATTCTGTGTGTCAGCACGCAGTCTCAGGAGTAAGTACAAAATAATCGCAGGATAAATGGCATCAGGCTGCAAAAAATTGTGCTGAAGTACACAAGGGCATTCTAATTTAGAAACCTAAATGACAGATTTGTTTAAGGGCTACTGTTTTTATAGACTGAACCAAACTGCTGTTTACATGTTCTGTGGGTGCAGTATGTTAGAGAGAACAGTGTGGCCCTTTCCTCTGACAGGCCCCTGTGTGTCTCAGCTTCAGCAGTGAGCAGAGGGAAGCTGCCAGTGCAGAATAATTAAGACCTCTGTGGAAGTGACAGGGTCACTAGGAGGTATGCAGCATAGCAAAGCTCCTCTTCTCAGCTGCTTCCTCTGTGAGCTGTCACGGCCGCTGCGTATTTATAGCAGCATGGCGCAGCACTCTCCTCTCCTCTCCCCTCTACCTCCCAGACAGATGTCACCTTCAAGCCACCATCTCTGGGGCTAAACACAATGCTTTCAGCAGCCTAACAAGCCGCACACACAGGCAATCAACAGAACAACAGGAGTCTGAGGACAACATCAACGTCGTCTCATTCATGCTGACTTTAGCAAGCGGGCAGGCAGGAGTCCGCCTCTCCCATTGGACCAGGCTTCTTTACATAACAGCATAAGCCAGAGCTAGTCAGTTACTGTTAGTCTGCAGCACGAGGGCCCGGGGCTGGTGACACAATAACACACTCAGTCAGGAGGCAAAGTTACAATGTCTGCCACTCCAGAACAATACTCCAGCCAGCACACAACCCCGAAAACGCATTCTTAATAATTTAATTCCAGTGCTGATGCTTTTGGGTACAAGAATGAGACTTTTAATTTGATTCCATCAATAAATAATATCGCTCAGTGCTTTCTAATCTTTGCGCATTGTAAACCAGGCAAACATGTCCTCATGGCAGACAATAGAAAGATTTCCAAACTCATTTAAATTTCAACACAGAAATATATTTAGAGAATAAACATGGGAAACAGTGGAATATCTTATGAGTGTGTGTGTGTACGTGCGTGCAATGTAGCTGACTGTATGTCTGTGCCTCAGATAAGAGACGAATGGGGGCCTCTGTCATGTAAGCCCGGCTGACTGAATGTGTTGACATAGCTTTAATTCAGCTTGATACCAGACACCAGTAGTCTGTCTGAGCCTCTGAGCACATGGGGTGTTAACCTCTCAGAGATTCTCAAAATACACAAACACCAAGCACGACTGGCCAGGAGGGATTAAAATAACTTTTCTGAGTGCCATGCTCATATACTGTCGTTTCCACACTTGCCTTCGGTCAGCAATATAACTTATTCAAACATAGCAAAGCACCGGTTTAATGATGAGTAAACCTTCTGCTTTAATCATCAGCTCGCCATGTTTCCGTAGATATGATTAGAATCACATTCAGTGTAATCGTTTCACTGTGTACCAGCGAAGCAATAAAGCTCAATTACAGCGTACAAACATATAAACATCTTGTACGGGTAACAGATGCAATTTATGACCGTGGCTATGATTTGATCCTTTAACCTTAAACAGATTGCTAATGTGTCAGACTATCTGCCCAGTAGTGTGTTCTCAAGGCTAGGGTATCGCAGCCTGAGCCTCTGGATGAAGTGCTGGTTACTCAATATGAGCATGTCTTGCAGGTCATAAGCCTGTCACTGCCAAAGTGGGTTTCTTTTACTGCCACAGTGGCGATAATCAGCTGATGCTGGCTGTCAGTCGATGTGGCTTTGGGACAGACAGGGGACAGACTCAGAGGACACATGATCTCCCTGCTGACAAGTATCCCTAACCCCAGCTGCTCCGGCGGCTCCTCTGTCATGTGGGAGGAGCAGTGGGGGGAGACAGGCTGAAGGGGAGGTGGCAACAGGCCCCTGCTGAGAAGGGGAGAGGGAGAGAGTCTTGTGAGAGCACAAATTTCAGCACCCCTACATTTCTGTGCACTCCACCCCTCTCAGCAGGTGATTCCCCCCTTTCCCTTCCCAGCAGTAGTGCCTCACTAAAGCCCCAGGAGAGCCGGGCTCCGTCTGGACGACAGGCCCCAGTAACCACAGGCCCCGGGATAAGCCAACAATCAGGTGCTACATTGTTTAAGAGCGTTAGCTCAGATTAGACTGCTATTGTGAAATGTCACAGTATACTTCCATATTTTTGTCCTCCCTTTCAGGCATATGCAGGCTATATATAAAGAGAGTATATATACAGGGTGGAAAATAACTAAGTACATTAACTCAAGTGCTGTACTTAAGAAAATAAGCTTTACCAGGAAAGCCTCACTGAGATGTAAATTAACTCATGTCCTTGCAAAGAAAAGCAGCAGTAAACAATAGATTATAGACAAACAACACAAGATATGCAAAATCAGAATTAAACAGAAATGTGCCTGTGAAAACAAAACTTAAAGATCTAATTTAATCATACTAAATGTTTTATCCTAAACACAACCTTGATGACACCTTAAAAAAAGCTTAAGATCTGTCCAAAACCAGTTTCTTTAAGCCCCCAGGAACAGCATCAGGCTTTAAAGCCAAATTAACATAGTAACCAACTGTATAATTACATCTTCCAGGTTCGTCACGTGGTACCATGGGTCCAAAAAGACTTTTTAGAGACTTTTGTATATTAACATTGGAAAAGAAATGTCCGTACTGTAAAGTCGGCACAAAAAAAGGAATATCCACTGACTTTTACTTTTCGCAGGTCATGTGAATGAACCCGAGACACAGCAGTCAGGAGGCGAGGTTAAAGGAAACACCAGTGTACTTGCCCTGTGGGCCCATAGATGCAGATGATCCGGATAATTTTATACACACACGTGAAATTGTTTGCCTTCATGCACCACTTTCATAGGAATGAACAGAGCACTTCTCTTTATACATCCATGAGTTGCTTGTCACTTGTTGCCCAACATATAAACTAATATCAGTAAATCTGTGATAAGCTAATATGAGCGGATGATATCAGAAAGCCACTTTATTGGCCAGGTTATATGACAAACTTTGCAGATAAAAAAATGACATATCACATATACATATAATCTTATAAAAAAGGTGTTGTTGTATATTAAACTACCCAAAAGTACATAAAGCAGTTAAAAAATCATATTATAACTGTAAGATTAAAATCCTGCTTATAAGTTATTACATTAGCATAATAGTACATACTAGTATAATACTGAAAGGGACTGTTCTGCATATTTTAAAGTGTTCTGCTGATATTGCTGTGCTTTTACGGAAGTTATATTTTGTATTTATACCAGTGTCCCTCAAGTCTCCCAATCCGTGCACTCAGGTGGCAGATTTCATTTGGATTCAGCAAAATGAGGTGTTGGATAATGTTCCCAGCTGTAAATAACCCTGCTGCATGTAAGATTTAAATATAGAATTGTGGTCCTGCTGCCTGGAAAGCTATGCATTGCCTTGAAAAGTTCAGCCCCATTAATTAGTGTAAACTTAACTGTGGCCCCTTATAGACGTGGTGAACTCGCTGTGTGCTGACCTGCAGGCTGACATGCTCAAATGATCCTACATCAACACACAAGCGACAGGGTTCATCTGGAGACCCACAGTGCATGACGGGCTGAGGCTGTGAGAGCATGCTATCCCCCGGGGGGGCTGACCCCTTCGGTTTTGATTGGCAGGTAAATGGCTCAACCAGAATCTTCTTTCCAAGGAATGTGCTCATGTCTGTCAGAGCAAAGAGCAGCTGGCAGGAGTAAAGACAGAAGATCAAGTCAGCTTTAAGTGTTAGAATAAGATCCTCACAGCTCTCCCTGCCATTTAACAGCACACCAGACTGTCTCACTTTAGACGCTCATTAGCAAACCAAGGACTTGTTATTGCAGTGCAGAGGGAATGCCTGCTCATGAAGACATTATTCACTACAACCTAATGCTGTGATTACACCGAGAGACCGGCTGCTTAAAAGGATGCAAGGAACACGTTTCCATAAACACAAGTAATTGCAATCTTGATTTCTCTTAACATCAGCTATCATTAACATAGTAAGAGGACTGAAATGTTACTCTGATGGCTCCGTGTGCAGATTCAATGCCAATGTTCTGCTGAGCTGCAGAAACACACACACACATACACACACTCACACATTCCCCCAGTCCCCGCCAATCGCAAGTGTTGAGGTGTTGAGTGTTGATGTATGCATATCCTCTCACATACTGCAGTTAAATTACCAGTGGAGAGGCCTGAAGAGCACTGCTCTCGAGCTCTCGCTGCCTCACTTCCCCATCAGGATGAATTAACACTTGTGTCACCTCTGATTTAAAAAAAAAAAAAATCATTTAAAGAAGGTTAACGTCATTTCTTCATAATGAATCTGAAAAAGGGCACCCCCATATTAACACTTCTGCATTACCACCTGCAGTATCATTACCATTTTACCAAGAAAGGGAGGTAACTCAAGTGCATTCTGTGGTCTGCGGCCTTGATCAGTCTGTTTATGGACGGACAGCTCACCAAGTCAAAATATCACATTACTAATGACCGAAGTGAATTTGTCTGAGAGTTGAAAACATAAACTCATTGAAAATGCCCTGATACGCTGATTGCAGCCTCTTGGTCAGATGCTTGTTGGCTGCAGTGCCAGCCTAACCCTGAATAAACCCTTTTATCTTCAAATCCGCAAACTTTCCTTTAACCCTAATCTATCACCTCAGTTATCCTGCGTGATTAATCTGGGGCCTTAAATAACCGAGGCAGGCTTGATTAATCGAAAGGGGTGAGGTGTTGAGATCTGGCCCTACAGTGAATGTGCAGAGCCAGCACACGCACTCGTACTTCTGTGGCCGCTGCCATCTGTCTCCCAGTGGGACTTGTTCCTCCACAGCGCCCCTTGCGACAACTACATTGCTAACACGTTTCTGACACATATAACACAGATGTCCTTCTGCTACAAGAGGTACTGCATCCTGGAGTCTTAGCAGACTGTTTGGAGGAGCAATCTGAAAATAACAACATAATGCTTCTCAGCAAGGCAGTTCCTTTTCTTACATCATCAAAATGTTTGTGCCGCACTGCTACATATAATATCTATTTCCGACTTCATTATTAGCTTCCTCCTAAAAGGAAAAAGGACATGATGTCCTGCCCAGCGAGAGCTGAAACAGAGAGGTCTGCTAATGGCTCCTCTTGGGCAGCAGCTCTGGTGGCAGACAGACAGGGCAGACAGGTGGCACACATTTGGCTGTGGTAAATCTCTGCTCAGCTGGCAGAGAGCACGCTTCTCTCCAAGCTGCAGTAAATGTGAACTAATACTGTACGCCTTTCACTCTGAAGGTGAGACGAGAAATCGCTCCCCGGAGGAGCTCAGAGGGGTTTGTTCAAAAGAGGAGTCATGTCTGCAGTGTGTGTGTGTCTGAACCTTTGTGCGTGTTAGTCTACAGTGAATGCATATACTGTATGCACATGCACGCGCACATTTCAGGGACAATGCAAACCCAACTCAGTCACAGAGGCAGAGCCAGGCTGATCCTGTTAGAGATGACTCTTCACAGTCTCCTGAATGCTGGACCTGCTGTGCTTCACTCAGCTGGGCCAAATAGCCGACCCCTGTTGTTTGCCAAGCATTCATGATTCTGGGTATTTCAAATTAAATAGCAGGTTATCTTTTTGCCTTCAATCGATTATTATGAAGCCATATTAGTGCTGGGCAATATGGCCTTCAACCCCGATGTTGGTCATTTCATTTCCAACAAGATCTCCAACCTATAACAACATACCTCACAATATATAGTATGTTGTGAAATAACCACTATAGAAATATATATATAATATGTACACAAATGTAAATCAGAATGTGATAATTTGCTAATCTTTGGTAAGATGTATTCCATTGAAACAAAGATGGTATATATCTGTTCAAACTGATAAAGGTACATATTTGTAAATATACATTCTGAATTGGATGCCCTCTATTTTTACTTATGTTTTTCCTTTTTGGAATCAGGCTCGTAATATAACTTTTAATTGGTATGATGTAATATAATGAAGCAAGCTGAATAAAGCGTGTATAACCCTGATTCCACAAAAGTTGTGACACTGTGTAAAATATAAATAAAAACAGAAGGCATCAAATTAAAAGTAGACATTACAGGAACTTCACAATTTGTCACATTTAGGAAAGTTTGCATACCGCATGACATATGGTCAATAATTATGCAGAGGGCGTTAATGTATAAATTTCCCAGTTAAAGAGACTTAAAAAAAGCTTGACACAGTGCTATGAAGGACTTTGACATATTGTGATAGTGGATCAAACATTTATCAATTTAACCTCGGAAAACGCTTTTATTGATTTACCAACTGTAAAAAATTTAGGGGAGTTCAGTTTGCCAATATAAGGCCAGAAAGACTATAACACAATCTGTTGGTGCTGCATCACAGTAACTTCTGTTTCTCTTGATTGTCAACAAGGCAGCAAAGTAAAGTGAATGCTCTGTGTCGACGCAGGGCCTTTGATGTATGACAGTAAACCCATAACACTGAGGTGACTGTCACTGTAAAATTTATGATCGCTGTTGGAAAATCCAGTTATCAATTCACAAAACCGTGACCCTTGTTCTTCTGTAAGTATGTGCCCTGTGATTTTTTCCACATCTGTAGGTCATGTCAACCATAAAATAGGAGATATGGACATCTAATCACTGTACTCAGACAGTTTCGGCTTCAATGCTGTATCCATTCCTTGTATCTCTAACTGGATAACCAGACTGGACAACACAGGGGCAAGGTCCTTGGTGCTGATATGCTTGCATAAGCCAGGAAACAACATCCCATTTTAATTAATATCACAGATAAACAACTAAGAATAGCTGATTAGGCCTTGTAATGAAATTCATGCTATAATTATAGCTTGTTTCACACTAGACTAAAACCTCTCTGTAATTTTGTAGTGCTACATTTTCCACCCATCTGATAACGACACCACATACTGACCTAATGATATCATAAACACTGCAGTTTAATGCGCCTATTAATACGAGAAGAGCTTTTTTCAGCCTCTCTTATTAATTGCACTCTGATGAAATCTGACAGAGAATGCTCCTGGGCTGGACGGCAGCACATAATTACCACTGCCATTCATATTTCAGGATAGTAAACACAAGCTGAAATATTGTAGTGAGACTCTCTCTCTCTCTCTCTCTCTCTCTCGACAGTTGCCATTTTGTCTTTTCTACATGACTAGCCATGTAAGTTAGGCTGACGCAAAGGTATTTTTTGTCTTCCTCACAGGCTAGGACAAGGTCAGTTTCATTTTCTATCTAATCTTTGTTCCCTCCCAATGCCAATTATAAGATGAGCTTGAGTAGATATATAACTTGAGGCTCATACCACAGAGAACAGCTCAATTACTGTCAAAAAAGCAGATATGAACTGTTGATTTATGAGAAGTCACACAAAAGTGATTAAGATGCTATTTCCATTCATGCACTGCCTCTGTTGAAGTACGGCAAAGATATATTATGGAGTCCCTGATCTGTAATTTTAATTACAATGCAAACAGAACAAGAATGTTGCTAATAACTTCCCACTTGTGATAGCAACAAAATGTCTATATCAGGAAACGATTATACAATTGTAATGCTCTCTTCCTTGCTTAGACATAATAGCTTTTAAATATTCCCACTGCTATTATCTTATCATTATATTGATAAAGAGTGTTGCAGCTTAACACAGTTTTACTGGTTTTCCACTGCAGGGGGAGGGGAGGAAGTGAGAGGAACATTCTGTTAATTGGACATCGAGTGAGGCTAACAATAAGCTATGCATGGTGAGATTTGCCTTGGAGAGCTGGGGTAAGGATTTGGAAGAAGAGGAGTTATAATTGGCCGTAAGATGAGGAGCTCAAGCCAGCTGTACACGTTCAAACTGTGACAGTGGACTCTTATTCCCCTCTTCTCCGTGAAAATGAGCTCAAGATTCGGAGCCTCAGGAGACATAATACATGTCACAGCCTACAATAATGGTTAATTTGAAATCATGTAGCACCCCTCTCTCTTGCCGTCTCCCTCGTCTCCCCTTTTCTATTTCCCTTCCTCTCCCTCCCTCTCTTTCTTGCTCTCTCCCTGAAATAACCCATTCATCCTAAAAATGGTTTTCATCGTTTTTTTGCCTCCACCCCCAGCCCACCCCCGTGCGCCATTAGTCCCATCCCTCCATGCTCTAACGACCAAATGCATTTCCTAGATTTTCTCTATAGCAACCCTTATTATCCTGGAGCTAATGTTTTAAATTCAATTGCAACAATCCATATCCAGGCCAATTTACTGTCTCCTTTTTAAAGGCGGCCCTCCCAACACAAGCTTTAGAGAGCACGTCTGTGGAGTGAAGATAAAAGCGGCTGGCTCACCATATACACAAGCATCCCGTCCCAAAACAACACTGCGTCTGTTGGTAATATATTCACACAGAATGTCTCGACAATGCACAACCACCTCCTCCACATTTATAAAACATTAAAGCAAATGGGTTCAAAACATGCATGCACTCTCTGACGCATATA
>CAFUXE010001085.1:84441-131246 GCA_903364295.1 Serranus cabrilla
GCATTGCTCTCTTTCCAGCTGTAGGCAAACTGCAGCAGTGGCTATTAATGTTTCACAACATAGTGTATCTGTGTCTGTGTCTCCGTGTTTTTTCAAGGGCACACTGCCAGAGGGGAAGCGTGGGAGGGGTTTGGTGGAGGGTTGGGTGTTCAGACACAGACAATATTTCCCCCATCTCTCGTGCCTCAATGCTTCACTGCTCGCCAGACTCAATCACATGTGCAGTGTGCTTTCATGAATTAATAACGGGCACTTTGGAGGCCTGGCAGGAACATGGTGACCACACGCTGATGGAAGTTTAATGAGCAGCACGGGGACCGTGCCGCCATGGCATTGGCGGGTCTCTCAGCGCACTAGGCCATGTCCCCGGCCCTCCCCACAGAGCCAGTGTTTGGGCTCTCATTACCTAGATAAATATATCTGCCCTCTGGATCAGCCCACAGGCCCTGCTTCCTCCTCCTCCCCCCCCAAGAGATGCTATCACGGCCCTGATTACACTGCCCTGCCCTTGGGACAATGGCTGGGCTGGAATCACAAGAACACAAACATCAGTCTCAATTTACTCCTCTGCTAAATATCAGGCCTTAGCACAGCGGCAGCTCGGCCACAGCGTGACAAAGGTTCAGGACTGTCCAGGCAGAGAGCAGTGAGAGCTGTGACTGGAGTAAGGTTCAATGGTGTTTCCAATAGGCAATTATCTCAATCGGATCACATTTGGATTCAGGCAGTAGCACAGGGTAATTACGGAGGTCAGTAGCTAAGAGTGTACCCCCTCCCTCTCTCCCTCCTCCTCTTTCCCAATGTCTATCTCCCTCTCCTTCCTCCTTGCTATCCAAGCTCTCTGGGGACTGCCCACTGATGAGTCTCTGAGATGCAACACGCTCATTGATTTAAGACCCGCCACAGGCATTGATTTGAAATGGCTGAGGTACCAGGGCGCAGAGCACCCTGCCCGTCTTAATGACTAGATCAAATGCATCACACCTCCTCAACCGGCCGGTCCAATACTGACTACATTTCAGACCAAATACAATCACACAACTAATTCCCTTTTAGACCCTTGAATTTATTCTTTGCGCCTTCTTTACTTTAATCCATAGGAAGTGATTTGAGGACGGATATTTGCAATGAAGGAAATGCCGGAGAGACTGCTCCAAGAACACAGCTCAAAACCCGTGACGCAAGCACAGTGACAGTATTTACTTCTACTTGTATTGTGATTTTCAGAATCAAAACAACACAAGCAGAGATATCTTAATTTCATTCAGTGCATTCTTCTTCCTTGTCAGACATGATGCTTTCATTACCCACAATGCAACTCAACAACTAACAGTTGAGTCAGTGTGTTATGCAAGCCCCCAGGAAGAGTGCCAGGCTTTGAAGCAAATTTGAAATAGTGGCCAAACTGTGGAATTAAAACTTCTGAGTCCATCATGTGATGCCATGGTGCCCAAAAAGACTTTTCCCCCTTTGACTTACATTGTTAAAGAGACGTCTTTAAATCATTTAATTTAAAGAATTTGATCCATTTGGTCTGCTAACATCTGTAAAGTATAGAAGAGCGGCATGATTAAATCATTATATCCCTGTTTTATAATTCTAGCAGAGGGCTAAACTAGAAGTTAGCCGGCTCGGCCAACAGAAGTCTCTGGTGTGCATCTTCTATGGCCCTCAAACTGTAAAAGATCTGTTAAAGATCAGAGTATTTTATATATGGATATCGAACTATTTGTGCTTCATGCACCACTGAGCAACTGCCCAACGCTCTATCCAGTTCTCTTTATACATTCATAGTGATATAGGTGATATGTAGCCTGAAGTAGCTAGCTTCAAGCAGAGATGAAATGCTTCTTTTTAACTCCACATCCAGATACTTTCTCATTTTTTAGACGTGTCGTCTTAAGACAAAACCCATCAGATTCTGCACAGGTCACTCTGGAAATACAACAAACTTTTCTCCCATACTGTGTGCTGTACTACTCCTCAAAACTGTAAACAGACTCTGAAGTTCCCCTTTCAAGCGCTAAAGTAAATAATATATAATAATTGAATGCCATTTTTCACCATAAGTACTTTTACTTTTGAGGCATTAAGTATGCTTTGTTGACAATACTTATACACCATCACATTTTAAATACAGGACTGTGACTTGTGTTGAGCATTTTAACTGTGTGATATTACTACTTTTACTTATGTTAATCATCTAAACACCGCGGCTCAAAACAGGACATGCACAATGCACATTAATATACCACAGTGGCCTGTTGGTGCAATTTGTATTCAAAGAGTAACTGATGGCTTTGGAGGCAGATGTAATATGCACTTGTAATGAAATGGAAGGGCCTCCTTGAATTCCCTGGTGTGGAAGGGTCTCTTGGTTTTCTTGCCTCTTGCACCTCTTGCTCTCATGTTTATATAACAGTATAGTCTCAATCATTCTCTCCAGCTGGTTGAAGGTTACCCGGGGCAAGAGGGGTAACAAATGGGCTCTGCGCACCATCTGAGAGCTAGCAGGCTGAAGGCTGGATAATGGCCTGTCATAATGGACAATATAGGCAGAACCCTCCTGAGACCAGGAAACCAAAGAACAAGTAGGCTGAATTATTCATGGTTACCATGGCGGCCCGCACAGCTGCATTACATTAGGCTCTTCATTAGCCGTGCCGTATTCTACAAAAAGCTTGAAACTAAAATATGACCAATATTTCCCATTGAGGGAAGACATTATCATAAGCTCTCAAGGGGGTTTATTCCTGCTTAAATGTGCCTGAGTGCTGACCTTCCTCACCACAGTAATAATGTGGTGGGGATTAAAATGTGATTCCATCCACGACAAGAGCTTCTCATGCTTATTCTAATGACGGCTGCACTGTGACAGCTTGGGCTCGTCTGACACTGCAGTCATTTCCCACTAATAAGACACTTAACACAGGGCCTCTCACTCCTCTTCTCTCTCTGAATACTGCAATGAGGTAGACACAAGTGGGAAGGAAAATTGCACTCTGGGTTATATTTGCTTTTCACCTATATGTACAAATCCATCTGTCACTCAGGTTACATTTAGAAGATAATATGCAGAGTGGTATAACACTTTCTATATTAGAAAAGGTTGTATTCGTTCTGTATGAAAACACGAACGGAATGATTTTAAGTTTCCAGAAGGAGAGAGTTCAGAAAAAAAGCACTCTCTGAAATTTGCAAGTGAGATTAGGCAGTTATTTCCAATCCTACGCAGGAATTTATGCCAACATTTAGTTTATACGTCTAGAAATGTCAGAGCTTCTCAGCCAAATGCCTGCTTAGTTGTTGTCACATTAAAATCTGAAGACTCATCGCTGTCCTAATTTATACAAGTTATGCACTGCTATCATAGTGCCAACCTTCAAGGCTTAGACAAACAGTGTAAGTGACAGGTGTATAGCTCTTACAGCTAGCTAACGGAGCAGCATTACCAGCGCACCTCATTCAAAAATTATATGATTTGATTTTCATGCAAATACTCCACCACCGCCGTAGGATACAAGCGCTCGTCCAAAAACTGAAGAACACAGTGAGAGGAATTTGTTATTCCTTTCCACAAAATGAAGTCACAGCATTCAATAACAGCTTATTCTAACAGCATAGTATGATCATGAATGGTGGATGTAAAATGCAAAAACCCACACAAAGATCCATAAATCATAAATGCAGATTCTGACCTTTCAATAAATGAGAAATCAAAAGTTATTATAAGAGATCTGAAAAAATTCTGATGCCACAGTTTCTGTTTGAAGAGGAACTTAACCATTCCCCGTCAATTGGTGCAGCGTGCCTGATAAAAATTAAAACAAGTTTGTTTGCGAAGTCTTTCTATCTATAAAGTGCAAAGTGAAACATTTCCTACAAATGTATGAAGGCGAGACCCAGAGCTATGCATAAAGAAACAAGAACAGGAGCATACAGCTATATTAGCTGTTACACTGGATGTAAAATGGTGCTCCGAGGTAAAAGCTAACGCTAACATTCTGAAGTTTAGCAGGTCAAATGTTCATCATCTTAGTTTAGTGTATTAGCATGCCGACACTTGCTAATTGGCACTAAACACAAAGTGCAGCAGGTCATAACTCCGTGTTAGCAGATGGGACATGAACCAAGCTAAAAACTTTAAGTACACATTAAAATATTATTATATAATATTATAATCATCATATTTTTTTGTTGTTTTAAGTAGCTCTTATCACACAGGTGTATGTTCAAGTGCTAACTTTTCTGATAAATTTGGTTTAAATTTTGATTTAAAATTTTGACCGATATGTACAGTAAATACGAGTACATACCCATGGTAAAACAATGCAGTAAAAGCGACTTAACACTGTGATTTGATAACATATGTCACATCTTCATACTTACATAAAGAACACACTGCTGTATTGGTCGTTACATAAACTAAACAAAAACCTTGTTTTGGTGAAATTGTGTGAGCAGCCCACACCTCCCAGCTGCAGAAACAAGGGAGAGATGAAAGCAGCAGCACGTCAGCGGTGCTGCTATTTCAGTCATTGACCGTTGCGCACACAGTCCATCATTTATTCATAGGGGGCAGTCTGTCAGAACAGGATGGCTCATGTTGGCCACTGTACCTCCAAACCTGAAGCTCAGGACCGGTGAACAGCAAGGCAGGTGGTTCAAGGATCACAGTACCTGGACAGTCAAAGCGACCTGTCAGGTGCTTCTCGTTTTACAGCTGCAGAAGAACGGCTTTAATTCAAGCAGCTGGTGTGAGATGACAGCTAACCGGGGCAATTAGTGGTTTTACGTTGAACTTAATTCCATAACCCTGACATATGTTGGCACACACATGTACTCATTCATTCTGCCTTAAACAGATGCCACACCCTGCAAAACATGCTACATGCAGCCAGTTATTCGTGACAAATACACACACACACACACAGTTAAGGATCCATTTTCAGGGGAAGCAAAATGATTAGCACTGCTGAAACATGAGCGGTTATTAAAAAGTCAATACATTGTCATTATAAGTGAAGATTGCTCCCTCAGAGTGAAGATATTGATCCATTCATGTGCTTACTGGTCATCGACCCGGCCAGTAATTTGCTCCCAAACAGATTTGAGATATGAGGTTTCTATCCCACGATGGCCTGTATCTCAGCTACACTCACCTAGAGCCAAGGCTGCCACACTGACACGGTTTCAGTGATTCATTACGATTTGAATACATCTGAGGCCACGATCCCACATCAAATCATGCAGGCATCAGAGGGCAGCTTTTAATGCAATTATTTACGAGAAAATCTCACTCCAACCAGCATGTGATTAGCTTAAAGTCCCTCTACAGACGTTTTAAAGTTCTGTGTGAAAAGAAACTGAGTCAATGAAAAAGGCTCCAACTATAGGTACAAAACACCCTTAAGAATCCATTTCGTACAGACTACAGTTGTGAAATATCTTGTTACTATCGATAGAAATCAATGAAATAACAGTACAATGCTTCCCACCATGAAGGGTGATCAGAAAAGTGAAATGTACTGTTTGAGGGAACAAGGCTTTTGTTCAACAGTTGCGCCGTCTTTCAAAACTCAAAAAAAGAGCAAAAAGCTCTCGAGCTGTTTGATCAGATGAAGCCCTTTGCAAATCAAAGCAAACCGATTATCTGTGGACTTCACCTCCTGTGCTTTCACTCAGCCTCAGTGACAGGCCTGTTTGTCTTAGAAACAATGAATTATTTAATTGGATATTATTCAGAGGTAATTCAAATGCAGACCTAGTCAGGAGAGAGACCTTGAAGATTTATGTTTGCTTAATCCTTTGAATTTGTGTATGCAGTGTGATTCAGCAATGCACTGGAGCAAAACCCAATCATTTGAAAAGAAAAAAATGCCCTCTTTAATATTTATAATCCCTTTTGAACTGTAAACTCCATCTGTAGTTTAAAGTGATGACTCGTTCAAAGCATAATCTTAATCCTTTTTTACGCAGCTTAGTTCTGAAACCAAAGGGAACTGGGGGAAATTGAAAGCTGCCATCAATGCAATAAACCAGAATCAAATACAAGCAGAAGGGCACAAACTAATTCTCATACAAGGGCACTAATGCTGTTCATCTGTGTCCCTCCCTGCAAAGCAATGCATTGTTAAACAAAACCCCAGCATCTCTACATTAGGAAACTCAATTTTGAAGAGCTGTGAATAATGCACGAATCCAAACCATAAAGAGTTTCCAGCAGCAGGTCATTATACATTTCTCTTAGTTTGGGTTTTCCTCTGACGCCGTTCATTGAGTTAACTGTTCCACGTGGTGTCTTAAATTTAGACGCTGTGCCGTTCAGTTTGTCCCACAGGAGACGTTGAATCATTCGGCCTGTTAACATGCACCATAATACTGTAATCCAATTAGCACAAGGGGAAGGTCAACACCTTAACCAGGTTATCTTACTCACATTAAGGTGATTGTAAGAGTAACCCTGATTTGATTAAGATAGCTTGGCTGTGCAGAGCCAAACAGGCTTTTTTGTTACAAGCAGATCTTGTGTTACGGAGTTCCATAAAATGGTTCAAAATATTTTAAAACAATAAACACCAACACCATCTGGCCCAGCAGTATTTCTCATAGTGTTCATTTTGTCAGCTGTTTTTTCCATTTTAGTCTTGTGTCAAATGTCCTTGTTAGTTTTTTATCATATTCAGTCAGCCTGTTTCAGCCAGCATTTCAGCATTTTTGTCGTCTGTTAGTCAAAGAAAGCCTGAGCTATTTTATCTGGAATTTGCTTAAAGAAAAAAGCTGGGAAAAAGGTAACATCAAGTCATAGTTATTTTCAGAGACCGGTGTTATTTCTTTCAACAACAACTTTCATATTGGAAGATTCTGCATCTCACAATTTACGTAAATGCCAATACCACGATAGAAGTTTGCCTCCTGTCACATTGAAATATAATTTGCAACACTTGCTGCTTTTGAAATAATATTTGTTGAATTAATGTGCAAAAGACAAAATATAAAGTGAACATTGTAAATGGTATTCTTCTTTCTAATGTGCAAACCAAACCGAACCAAAATGTGACTTTAAAACGGGCATTTAAACCGAACTGTAGGCTCGTTGAAACATTATATACAGTGTGAACATATATGGTATGTAGGTAATAACCGGATGTGTCCACTTGTGATTAGAACGACCGTAACTATTTTTTATGACGACTATGGACCAGCTTTTAAAAAGTAATGACTCATCCTTTATGAAACATGATTAACAACTGTGTTTTCTTTAACCTTGCGTCAATAATTTGATCATTTTAAATGTGCTGTGAATCTCAGCAGAGACATTAAGTAGTTCTGAACATTTTGTTGTCCTTCTCTGCGACTGTTTTCACTTTGTGTGCTGATGAATGGAGCAGTGGGAGTTATGGATGGGTTAATTAGCAGAGAGAGCTCATCTCATTAGACAGTGAATGGCATCAGTGCTGAGTCTAACATGCTGTCAGAGCTCTGATGACACATTCCTCCACAGACCTGCTGCAGCAGCTCTCCATGTTTACTGCTCTGTTTATAGACGGTGACCACGTCGTCGCTGTGCTGCATTACAAATACACCTTTCCTAATCCAAACATAAAAACAACTTCATGTGTTATTTCTTACAATGAATATTCATGTTCCTAAACATTTTAAGAGAGTAATTTAACACTGATTATGTTGAGTAACTACCCCAGCACGATACTAGCTGATGTTTCTCTGTCTTTATCGCAAACACATCCCAAAGACTTTCAGAAAATAATTATATTGCATAGAGCAAAAACGTATCCCCAAAGTGTGAAAAATTTTAAAAGAAAATAGATGCAGAATGACAAGTCTTGTTGGTGAAATTAAAATGAGTCACATAATTAAAATAAGTACTTTTTTCCCCTATATATGAAGGGAGACAAATTATGGAATATCCTAAATCTTCTAAGATTACATACATTATACCTTCTGTTCTAGGAAAGGCAAACAGAATAAGAAGAACACACTATTTATAAGCATCACTATTATCATGCCTACTAAAGGCTAAGCAACAGGAAATTTCCTGATTGCCCAGGGCTAGTATAATGCCACTTTGGGCTTGTAAATCTAGCATCATTCAACCCCGATTTCCGAAAGCTTAGACACGGTTTTAAACGTAAGAAAAAATTATAAGCATCAAAACAGCATTGAATCCTGCTTGTTGTATATAAGGGGAAAGAAGCTTTCATTTTTTTTTCCCCTAAGGAAAGGCATGCCTCTAATCTTCTGTGCACACTGAATACCTCGAGTCTGAGTACAAATGAATGGGTCACACTGCATATTCTATAAGTCCCAGTGCTTTATCCACTGCCAAGTCCGGTAACATTTAACAGCAAATGCTAATATCTCTTAGTCATCCAAGCACCTCCAGGTGACTCCTCAAAATTAGCATTCTGCCTTTTCCCTCTGTAACTCATCAAAAAATGATGTCTGATCTTACAGGAAACTTGCACTTGTACTGAAAAATAAGTTATATTTCTCATTTCCTGGATGACAAATTGCATGCTGCATGGACTAAATAGGTTTTTTAATTCGCAAGTTATCAAACCACCAATAAAACTTAGTTTTTTATAAAAATAACTAAACCTAACAACAATTAAAATACTGTTACCTTAATCTCTTATAAACAAAAATTTAATTGAATCAAACAGGTGGTACAATTTTTTACAAAACAATCAGTGACTTTTTATTGAATATGTTTTTAAAATTTTTTGTTTCTCACCAGATATAACAAAGAAAATTGGCAAGTATATTTTTTCACTTACTAATGTAATGATCACATATTCTATTGCCACAACCGTCTGTTCATTCTGACTGGTTTTAGTCCCACAGATAGATTCCTGCATAAATGGTCTAATATCAGATGCAAAGTGTCTCCAATTTAGAATCTAATTAAGTTTGATCTAACTGAGTCATGGAGCAGGTGTGAATCCCTCTCCCTCCACACTGTCTGCTTATCTTTGACACGGGAAGCAATCCAGCACGGCGCTACAATCACATTTCCATAGCACCTCGTGAACCATTCTCACATCTTAATAATTTAATGATTCTGGCAATTGGACATTAAATTTCTTATTTTCTAATCAGAAAAGCCACAGGAGCTTTCTCCATATTGGTCAAATACAGATCATTTGACAAATCATCCCCCCCCTAGCAGGCTTAATGTCTCGTGCATATTCATAGCTTTTTCAGATTTCCAATCAAAGTGGCTGGCAGGTCTCTGGTGTGAGCTGTGCCTCTCGCTCCTCTATGAATCATTCATGCTGTTTAGCTCACAGTTGTTTGGGTGCATCTGGCTCGGGGAGGTATGGGGTTGGCCAAATGGAGAGGCCACATGGCGGCTCCAGATGTTTTGCTTTTGTATATGCACAGCTCATCAAAAACAACAAGCAGTGCCACCCTGGAGTCTCTGCCATCTGGGAGACACCAGACAACAGCTTCTCGTGCTCCCTGGTGAATTATTAGAGGGCTTTTTTGAAAAGATGCAAGTTATTTTTAGGCAAGCCCTTAATGCTACATTCAGCAACTATGAAGACAGGAGTAGCTAGTCTACTGTTGTTAAATGTTAGGCAGCAGGATGCTAATTTGAAGTCAGTTCTTCAGCTGGAGGGCCTGGATTCAAAAAGCATCCAGCCAGCTGAAGCGTCCTCGAGGAAGACAGCAAATCCCTGCAGCTCGGAAAGATGTTTTGTAGCCGCTATGCGTCTGACCTGCCTGTGTAAAATAGGGTAAAGCAAATTGACTTTGCTCTTAAGGGATCAATACAAAAAATGATTAACAATGCTGTTCCAACACTAACTTGTCTTTCAGTTTTTATTGACTTGCATGGCAACGTAAATCAATCAAAGTAATGAGAGAAATGTCTGAAAGCTGAAGTTCACTTTTCACACAAAGTTTTTGAATATCTGTCAGGTCACATTATTCTGAGTGCTGTGTTCTCTGCAGGCTCTTTGTGTCCAGCCCCCTGTGCACATCACACCCATCCCCAGATCGCTGCCACTCTCAGTAAAATCATTATTTAGTCCTTTTGTAAGCAAGCAGTGTCCCAGATCACAAATTAATCTTTCATATGTTTCCAAGATCTAGCCTTCTGTAATCCCATCTGTATGAGACACAACAAAGCACAGCGAGAGAGCGCCCATGAATTATTCATTCATTTCTCATGAAAGGCTTTCGTTATGTCTGTCATGTTTCACTCTTGCAAGGAAAATCCATTGATCCTTGCCTTTTCTCTGACAACAAGAACAAACAAGCGACATCACATGGCTGTACATTTTCTCACACTCCGCCAGACAGATCTGAGAAAAACGCATGGGCAATAAAGCAATGTATAATATGCATATGTGCACAATGTCTACACACACATTACAAATGCTCACTCACATATACTGTACGCACATTAAACACATCTCCATGCTCTTAACTAATAGCTGCAAGTGCAACCTCAGGGAAAATGTTTGAATGAGAACACAGCGAGGCACAGTGGATTAAGTCACATGTGCCTTGCCAGTAATCATTTATCTCCAGTAGTATTATAATCTAATGGGCATGTCTTCTTTCTGACAAGTTGCCTTCATAATTCAGTGCAACAGAATAGAGAAAACAGCATTGTTAACAAGAAAAGGCTTTAAATCACAAGCACGGAGTACATTTCCTGTGAAATATTAATGTGGAAAGTGTGTTTGTGTACAAGGAACAAAGGGCAGAGTGTTGTACATCAATGGGCTGACAGTGCTGCGGGCTCCACAGACCGGGCTGTGCTTATTCCAGCTATGGCACGCTGTGTATGTATAGGGGGGTTGGTGCATGGGGGAAAGAGAGAGGGTCATTTATAATGTATAGGCCTGCTGGAGCGTGAGGTGTTGGGTCTGCTTAGGTTAGTGTGCATAGCTCTGTGTGGCTGGTCTTCACCTCCCTCTGAGCACTCGCCTTATTTACTTTAAAAGCTTTCCTCTGGAGCCTTGTTTGGGAACTTGGGAGGCTGGATGGATAAGACAGATCCAATTCACTAATACCTCTATTTTTACAATGATGAGCCTATCGCCTTACAAGATTGGGAGTAGGCACAACTCTCCCTTTGAAAGTCACACAGCCTTGTAAGTCCACATTAGTGTCTTGTTACCTGCAGTGTAATGAGGTTAGTCGGGCGGTTGTCTGCAGGGTGCTCCAGTAATGCTCTCGGCTCTCAGGTCGGAGGAATCTGACTGGATCCTATTAAGAACAACACAGAGGCTTTATCTCTATTCACAGCAATGAAAAAACAAAGCATCGGGCACATTAAAAAACACTGTATATTAAACGTGCAATTTGTCATTTTCTGCCACTAGGGGTCTCTAAATCGAAACAATAACAAAAGATGGAGCAATGCCGCCACTGCAGCCAGTTTTTCCCAGTGAGGATCCTTTTAGTTTTACCTGAAGCCGAATCATACGAAACAAACGGACCACATGATTTAAACTGGTAAAAACATTGAATGAAGGAATTTCACATTGTAAAATCTGTGTCAGACATCTGATGACTAAAGACCTTTTGCCTGTTAAAATTAACATGATGTAAAATGTGTTTTGAAAAAATATTAATTAAAACTGGATTAAAAGCCAATTTATGATTGTAATAAATGATGCCAATGACAGGCAACGCACAGGTAGCATGTCATTGAATTTAAGTATTTCTCTGGATTTGAACATTGTTGAAACATTCGGAATAGTGCAAGTACAACATTTTAAAAAATATACAACATAGGAGTAGTCGTTTTCATTCTGATGCAGAAAGGTTTCATATTACACCTTTAATTGTGCAGATCCCATGAATCCTGGTGCACCTGTAGCTTGTTCTATTCTTGTCACTCATGCTTATTTCATAGTACACAGCAGCTCTGATATGACAAGTTGCTTGTGCTGATTGTGTGTACTTGACTATGTAGATTATACAGCAGCTTGCAGGATAAGAGTGCTGTTGTTGGCCCAGGCTGCCTCCTCCCTGCCTGTCAGCGCCAAGCGGAGATGAGCTTGTGGCCCGTTCTGTCTGCTGTTAATCCTGCCTGTTCTGCTTTGTCAAAGCTGCTGTTTGAACAATGGAGCTGTCTTCTTGTCTGCTAATTTAGGAACAAACATTTGCCTGCGTAGCAAACAAGCTCTCCCAGGAAGTGCTATTAATAGGATAATTAAGCAGACGGTAATGAGCAGGATTACTGCTAATTATGACAAGATTTGTTTTGGCATTTGCCTGAGAGGCAGCGGAGTGTTAAAGTCTGCACAGGAGTTCATCACTGCACCGAGCGAGCAGGCACCTGAGTAAACAGACTGGGACTCACTGGGGGTATGGGTGTGCTGCGTGCACATGTGTGTGTTTGTGGGTGGATGGGTTGCGGGGAGGGGTGGGGATAAACAGAGGGAAGATAATAGCAAAAGCACAACAATGCCAGAGGTACTGCCAGGCCAGGCTATCGCTTTGAAACAAGGTCAATCCAGCCTGCCTCGACACAACCCTGTGGCTGTGAGGGGCTGCCAGCTGACCCTGTACGCACTATCCATGTCCTGAAGCTAGCTATAAAAGCCCATCACTGTTTCCCAGTCCAATATGTTGTCTTTAAATGTCTTGTTTTGTCTGACAAACAGTCTGAAACCCAAATTTACATTGTGAAAACAGAGAAAAGCAGCAGATTTTCACATTTCAGAAGCTGAAACTACCGAAACAACCCATTATAGGGAACAGTAGCACTTTTTTTTCTCATGAACGCATGAAAAAGTATGAAATATATATATGAGTATGAATTATATTAATTATAATTCATCACTGACATCTCAAATCTTACCTTAAAATAGAATGTGTATATGTGACATACATTAATTCAATGCCTGCTGCATAAACGTTTTTGTTTTCAGAATAAAATGTCTCACTTGCAGGTGACAGGAAACAATGTGAGTGGGGAAGCAGAATCCTTTTTTCAAAATACAACCACACAGTACTGTTTTCAAAGAGCTTTGTTAACAAGCCATTTTTCTGTCATTAGATGCTAAAAGAAGCAGTGTTTTATTTGAAGTGAAACCTGAATTCATTTCATCTGCATAAAATAAATGATCACTTTTTTGTACTTAAGTTTTTCTCCTTTGCAGCAAACAAAAAGGGCAAAGAGGCAAATCTGTTTTATTCCAAGTTTGATTATTTTTCAGCGCATTAGTGTGTTATTAGTTGTAGTATTATTGTCATTCTTGCACATGATAAGAGATTAAATTAGACTGTTCCTTCCTGGGAACACAGCAGTCAGAAGAATTAAACCGCGGGGTGACTTTAACCGAGATGAAACCTTAATTCACAAGATTCAATCAAAAACTGACAACAAACAAGCCTAGTTGAGGTGAAGGGGAATCTTAATGCGATTGTAGCTAAAGCTCAGACAGTGAGCCGCCTCCATTAAAGCATGCCACACGGCCCAGCAGCTCCAGATAAGACAGCTGAGTCTGGGATTTAGAGCTTTGGCTTATCGTCATCTTCACACTACGGTCTCACCAAGAGCAGAGAACATGGCACCCAAATCCTCTCCAACTGGGAACTAAGTTTCTCTTTGGGCAGTAGGGGCAGTCCAAGTCGGCCACAGGTACGTTAATGGGTTCACACTCTCAATTAAGACCTCGATCTCTTAGGCTCCTAAAAACACACTGCAGCGTTTGGCACGCCAACAAGACTTTTCATTCTGTAGCAGAAGCTGGGATAAGATTATAGAGAGGGAGAGCTGTGTGGAGCACTGTTTCAGAAATAAAATTGCTTTTATTCCACCCAACATGTGTTCAGTGAGATTAAGACATAATCTTACAACGTTTAATAAGAGCCCGTTTGTGGCCTTCCGGCTGAGGCAGAAAAAGTGGAGCATGCCTGCTCTACTTTAAATCCTGTTTATTGAATTATAAAGAACCTTAAAGGATCAGGAATGTGACTCATACATTTAAATATTTTATGGTATTCTGACGTCGAAGCACATCATCAAGTAAAGTATGCAGTGTTTAGAAAACTTTTTCTATCCCACAATTTATTTTTCTAAATATAAATGAAGTGCATTAACAAAAGAAGAACCATGTATGGAATATTTTGGGGTATCGATTATTATTATATGTAAAGTAATGTAAAAAAGGTACACTATCAATTACCAAATGATACTTTGTAGGGACATAAGTAGTGATCCCTTTATTTGAGATTCAACATTTAAGAGAAAAAATGATAAAAAAAAATGCAGGAGATTTGCTGCGACAACCTACATCCAAATCCTGCTCTATTCTCAAACATAAGGCCATGTTGGAAATCCCTAACCTCAATTTATGTAATCCAAAGCCCTTGCATGAACTTCAGCTTGAGCTCTGGCTTTCAAGAGGTATTTGGAAGTTAAAGTCTCAGATCAGATTTGGACAGATTAGAATTAAGAGTTGGAAGTCTGGGAGGGGTGGATATGAGGATTTGCACTGCTCCACGAGACGGCCTTGTCAGTGATAAGTTATACTGAGCCACGGGTAAGAGGATTGCACAGACTAATCCGAATCAAAAGACATACCATGTGAATTACATCCCGAAACAGGTTCGCTTACAGAGATTAGAAACCTGCATGTAAATCCTGTCATACTCTACTTGGCGCTGGAAGATGAGCCTGAAAGAACAAACACAAACATGTGCTTTGTACCCCGCTGCAACTGCTGGCACCAGGTCGGCTACCAAAATCGTCAGTTTCCTTGATTACAGCTTTATTCTTTCCTATTTTTTTTTAGAAGATTAGATGTTCATTGATGAGACTATCTAGGCCAGGCGCACTAATTATTCACACCACATCTAAGAAAGTGCTTATACCGAGGGTTGAGAATAACCCTCTGCTAGTGTACTGACACCCACAGACACCCACACAGAAGCCTGTTCACCCCTCCCTTTCTGTTTCGCGCCATTCCTCCCTCCCACCATCGCTAAGCTAAGCTCTAGTTCAATGAAGCATTTATTTCTCTTCCTGTTTGACATGGGTGATTCTATCAAGGCATCTGGCAGCAAGTGCTGTAATACAAGGCTTTCTGTTGAGACGTCAAAGAATGTTACTCTCTGCCATAGTGCAAGAAAAAAATAGCTTACATTTCTCTCTCTCCTTTTTTTTTTTACTCCAGAAGTACTGAACAAACAAGACTTGTATCCCTGGCCCAGAAATGCTTCAAAGAGCACATGTCTGCTGGGACTGGATGTGAAATGTAGAGCAGTGTTGGCTGCTTAGCTTTGCATTTCAGCCAGAGCAAGCTCATAAGAGCACTGCAGAAATCTGGGCAGATCTGTAAACCAGGCAGAGTGGAGTATGAGGCACAACCTCTCTCCCTGCAACATCTACACAAGGTGGAAACATGTTACCGCAATGAAAAAAAACAACAACTGCAGTTTCATATCGTATCCACTCCTCACATATTTCATACCTTCTGAACTGCATGCTCATTGCTGAGGGTAATAAGACACAGTGATCCCAGAAGCCTGGGAGTTACACAGGGCCAAAGGTACACGCTACTGATAAAAACTGATGAATAATATCACAGCTTAAAGACGGAATGAATCTGTTGGGCCCTCATGTGTACATGGGAGATATACTATGGTAATTACCCTACACATCAAGTCTTGTGAAAAATGCAGCAAAGCAAAGCAATTTTGTTGTAGATTGAATGGATGTAAATGCTTTAGGGCACAGTGTAAATGGAGAGCACTGAGACGAAAGCAGTAGGAGCCGGCATAAGAAAAACCATCAGGCGGTGGTGCAAAACTCTCGGCAGCGCTATGAAGCATGCCGAATAGAGGTCTCTCGCTGCAGTATAACGGCTCATAAAGCCGCAAATGGTATTTCCACTTCATTCAGTCTCAGGGCCAGGTTCCAAGCAGCTCCTCAACGATGGAATTGAACCCATTAGCAATCGATTAAAGAACCAGCAGGCAGTCACCACTCTGCCTGCAGGCAGGACAGGCTATGGCGGGGGTGGGGGCCTGTCGGCCAGCTGAGGCTCCTGGGGATTGAGGTTCCAATCTTTGTTTATGCAGAAATAGTGGCCAGCACTTTAACCTCGGATCCCACCCCTGTGGAGCAGATTAAGACGGTCAGATTGTGAGCGGGAAGCGCTCAGAGATGCAGAGTGCTGCAGCTTTTGATTGACACATCACATCACTGATGCACAAGGTACAACACCTCTCTGAGATAAGACAGCACCCACAGGACACCTGTGACTCCTCAAGAGAGAGACGGTGGGTTTCCAATTTGATGAGCATATTCATAAGTCCTATCGAATGTTTGAGCCGTGGATGTTTACACAGAACATGAGATATGAATGATGAACAATTTGACCTTTGGAGACAGATTAGAATTTCAATCAAGTGACCACAAACCAATCCATAAAACTTTATGAAAATGGCATCATGCAATTACCTTAGGCTTAAACAACTGTCCCCTCTGTGTTTTTACTTCAGATGCACTGATATTGATACGGATATCGGTTATTGGGCAGATACTGACATACTACACTATGTCAATAGGAGTGTAAAATTTAAAATATGTGTCAAAATACCATTCTGAACTAAGCATTATGGTACTGCAGAGATGTCACAGCCCACAAATCGTATTCTATGGACTTATATAAAAAAAATATCACACATCGTCATTATTTTAATATATTTTCCAATGAAAATGAGAATTAAAATGACAATTCCCTACGATATTGTATATCATATTATTCTATAAGAAATTCAGGACTATACTATCTATATGTATTTATCCAGATTTACATCTTGTTTTACAAAGTTAGGAAAGCATTAATTAGGTCAGGTCTGAAGTTCAGTTTCATAATGAGGCGTAAAGCTTTTTATTTAAGCAGTGGTATTAGATCAGCACTTAGTATCGGTTGAGCCCAGATATCGGTATCAGGACTGAAAAAGTTGGATCGCTGCATGCCTAGTTTTTAGTACTTTTGGCATAAATTGAACAAGTAGTAAGATATAAATGCATACAAGACAATAAATCAAAGTTCATTCTCCTGTGATCCTCCTCCCCTCCATTCCTACACTATATGCTCCATACATAGCAGCCTGTCAGCTTTTGTTCTTGGAGCCGACCTTTGTCTGTGCGGGCCTCATAACTGACATTTTCAATTACACTGCAAACAACTTATCAATATGCATGGATTTCCAAGCCAATATCAGAGCAAACAGAGTCGTTTGGAGAGCTGAGTCTGTCAGGGGAGAGAAATAGGGCAGACATGTCAAGGTCAGGATTTTGTTAATGAGGGACGGCCCGCTGAATAATTGAATGGGCTGAGCAGTATCGACTGTTGAAGCAGAAGCGTTTAAAGCGTTGGCGATCGTTAAGGAAAATCCTCCCAGCACTTTATGTTCCATGGCAGTAATTTATGCACGGGCATCCAAGCGGGTGCCCTATGGTTCACAGCACTGAATGCACAAAGCAATGAGTGGATTAGCCAAGCACACTCTAGAAACAGCAGCCAAGCGTGCAAGTCATTCCTGTGGATGAAGTAATGGCTCTGGCAGTGCAATTATTCAGCTGTGCATTTTAAATACACAGACAAATGGCAACGAGAGGAGCGTTGAATATTTGCTCCGTGTACCTAGCAGAAACGTGGAGAAACAGCTCGTCGTGAAGGGAATCTCAAGGCTGAAAGTGATCAATCTGCAAATTATGTATCACACAAAGCGCGCTGAAATACAGAGCAGCTGCAGCAGTGACAGAGGGTGAGGGAAACATAACATGTGATTTTATGCTGTGTACGTTGTAAACAAGTTCCTGGAGAAAAAAAAATGCGATGAGCGGCTAAACTGATGACATCAGCTGGTACCACCGGATTCCCTGGCAGACACAACTGTGATATTTGGCCACAGAAAACAAATTCCTGATAATTTCGGGGATCAAAGCGGCAGATGTAAATGCGTGTAAACAAGCTAAGTAATACTACTTTAGCCGAATGCCCCCTTTTGTTTGAGCGCAATCTCAGCCATTTTTAATCTGCACCAAGAACTGCTCAAGCTGTTGTTGTTGCAGCAACATACTCGAGCAGTTCTCCGGCCTTTAAGCCTCCACCCCTCTCTCCTCTCTGTAGGTTGGGAGCTTTGGGGGGCTTCTAATCCCTCTATGTAATTACTGCTCCCTGCAATGGCCAGACCATCTCTGTGTAAATCAGATTAGCTGACCTAAATCGCTCTCGTTTCTCTCTACCCCATCAAACAATTCCTTATCTACACCCAGAGAGCTAAACAACACACAGACACCACTCCTCCAACCTCCTGCCCCCCAAAGACATGGCCTGTTTATTTGATCAGCGCAGGAAAGCAAACAGTTTCTCCATGATACACAAACAGGCTGGGCTGGGCCGGCCCTGCTGGGTGGCCAGAGAGCGAGGGTAGGGCTGAGTCGTTGGCGGGGCTGAAGACAGGCAGATAACCACCTCCATCACGTCCACAACTTCCATGCCGGGGCATTAAAGGCAAAGGAAGCGAGGCAGACACATCACATGGACAACGATGTTGCTCAGCGCGCGGTAAATAAAGGTCACCGAACATGATAAAGATGTATTACTCCTCTCTGTGCTGCCTCCTTCCCATCCAATTTATTCCTCAGGTCATACATTTACAACTTTGAGAGGAGGAGGAGAAGGAGGAGGAGGAGGGAGGGGGGTTATAGAGAGGAAATGCTGCTCTTCAGTGGGAATAGAGACAGGCTAAAGTAAAGAGGGGGAACAAATGAGGTCTGTGATCCTGCCTGTCCCCTCCTCTCCCCCCTCCCTCCCTCCCGAGCCCCAATCAGGCTGAACCACTGCTCTCAGCGCGACAGCCAGGCCTTTGTTGCTGTCTGAATGGAGGTTAAATATCCCTCGAAATCAGAGCTCTTTGGCTTTCTGGACGCATAGTCAGAGACCCGGTGCCTTTCACATGCTAATGCCTGTGTTTTTTATTTCCTTTGTAACCATGGTTAGACAGCGGTATCATGCTAAAGGGCGATGAATAAAGCCGGTGAATTTGTTTTTTTCTCAGCTTTTTTTCCTCTCTCTCCCTCTCCTCTTTTCTCCCATCCCTCCCCCCTTTCCCCTCTCCCCTCTCTCCCTCTTTTATCACCATCTCTTCGAGCCAGCCCACATTCCATCCCCCTCCTGCAGGGGTTTAAAAAAGCACAGATGGTCTCTCCTGACCTGCTATTCATCATTGTGTCAAAAGCTTTGTCAGAATAATGCTCCACAACAACAAGCTGAAGGATTTTATTTGTTTCTATTGATGAGGCCCCGTTAATTTCACAGACGTCTCATTAGGCTTAAACCACCAATTAATTTCTTTTGTTCTCATTAAATGGCTAATTCTAAACATGAACCGCACTGACAATGAGTGCTGCTCAGAGCCAAAGCCAGACAGCGCCGCTCCTGCCACGGAGCTACTGGAGCGTGAAGCAGGCAGGTAGAGGGAGAAAATTGAAGAGCAGGAGGGAGCGCGAGATGAGGGGGGTGGGGTGGGGGGTGAGAGAGAGAGAAAGTGGTGGCAAGAGGACAGGACAGAGCGAGGGAGCGAAGGAGAGCCCTGACAAAAGCCTCTGTTAATTTGTAGACACCCTTAACACTAGGCATGGATGGCAACTCATTAACTGCTTGCAGAGGTTTTTTTTTTCCTGTCGGGGGATCAAGTGGCCCTCAGGAGTAAAGGTTGCAATCATCTGTTGGTGGCAGCAGCCAACACTCAGCTCTGAATAAAAATAAAAATGATAGCAGAATAAATCAAAACACAAATGGGAACAAAAGAAAAAATGAAAAGCGCAGACTGGGAAGTAAGGTAGTAATTTTTCTATTGGAAGTGTGTTCACAAAAGCTATCCTGCGCCTGCACTCTATTATAGCAGTGCAAGCTGTCATTATGGCCAAGGATATATGGAAGCCTCATAATATCCAGAGATTGGTAGTTTGTTAGACAGCACTGTACAATTTGCTGCAGCCTTGAAGGATCCTTGAGCCTCTCTTGACAATTTACCGAGGGAATTGCCGGAGCGTTGCCTTTTGTCTGCTGGAGACACAGGGGCAATTATCCAGCCTCCTGTAATGTTTCCCTGACTTTAATCTCCTGGCTGAGAGCGTAAAGCAGAATGGGTAAGGTTTCAGAGTGCCTCTGGGTTCTATTAACACACAACTGCTGTTTCTGTTCAGGCCAGGCAGCCAAGAGAGGACTGCAATCTGACAGACAGGCCTCCCCTGGGCTTTTAGGGAGAAAACATGATTATGTCATAATATATTTTCGAAAAGAGATCCATTTGAAAGATTGCCCCTCTGTCTTTTCAATCTAACATGGCTCTGCTTTTGTCAGACGCAGTGGGAGCACTGGGAATGACAGATGCTTCAATGAACCAAACAGGAATAGAAATAAAGTGTTTACCAGGAAAAAAAAATCACCAGAGACCGGAAGCAGGGGCAAGAAATCTAGTTTCACTAACAATTTCATCAAATAAATCTCATTAGTCTGTTGTCAACATTTTCCTGAGTTTATTTTTTTTAAGTAAATACCCTGCAGAGCTGTCTTATGCGTAAAATCATGACTATGGTTTTACTCAAAACTGTCAGCATAAATAAGGGGAAAAAAAAGGACATTTCAGCAAAATATTAGAGGCAAAACAAGACGTCTTTTAGCTGATTAATTAAATAAAATATTGGCATAAAAATACCTGTTAACTTTTTTGATGATTGATTAATAATTTTTGTTATTTTCAAGGGAAAAATCCCAAACATTGGCTATCTTATAGTAAACAAAATATCTTTGGTTACTGTAACGTATTTTAAATCTAAAATTTTTGAAAGTAAGTGGTAATTAAATTATCTAAAAAATAATAGTAATAATGTTAATTATGATTAACATCATAACAAATGTGTTGGTATGTGTACAGTGACTTTTTCTGTGCAGGTTGTTTATTTAAAAAAATCCTATTTTATGTGCCTACAAGTTTTTTCTACAATGTTATACAAAGCATTACTTAGTATTGTTTTTAGTATTGTTTTTTTCTTTTACTTAATACTTTGTTTATTCAAATTTAAAATTCTGGTGTTGTGACAACCTTAAACTATACAGTTTATTACAAACATAATAATAGTGTTGACCTCCTCGGGCTGTGGAAAACTATATTATAATATTTTCACAGAATTATATATAATATTCAGTAAAGCCTAAAATAATTGGTAGATTAATTGACAATGAAAATAATCCTTGTTTTTTTTTAAGAATGACTTTTTCTATAATTGTAGTCCAGACTGAAACTTTGTTTAACACAATGTTTTGTTCCTGCAGCCCAGTAGGTGTATCACTGTGTGGCTGAGAATAACACTTGAGCTTCAAGTATACAGAGTATTTGGACAGGGCTGAGCTCTCCAACACAGAGATCATGCAGCCACTTCACTACTTATATGTGAAAGAGCTTTCCAAAAAACCAAGAGACAAGGGTGGACAACCTTGTGATCAAAGTAGAGTGTAGGCTGCTCTCTGCACCTCTCCAGTGATGACTACAGTGCACTATAGCAACACTGAAATGAGAGCATTTGCTGAGGGAAGCAAAAGGTCCAGTGTTCCCAAACAGAGTGTGAGATGCTACGTATGAGACAGTTACAGCACTCAGATAATGGGGAGAAATATGACCTTTTCCTCACAAGAGTCAATCTACTGTGCTGTTAGAACAATACAAGGATGAGATTTAAACTCAGAAATTGCTGTGAAATTATAATTAGGATATGTGTCCTGGAGAAGACATACTAGTAATGATTCCAAAATTCAAATTATTCAAAGTAGTCCACCCGTACATGGCTTACTTTTATCAGTACGGTGGATGTGACCTTACAATCAACACTTTCAGTTAGGATTGCTTTTGACAGGTGAAATAAGACTGGAAAAAACTACACCAGAACCAACAGGAGAGGACCTAATTTACAGTGAAATGCAGTTAACAGTGCACTTTTGCTGCAGAAAAACAAGCATGGTGTATGGGATTGTGATGAAATTATAATTTATTTATTTTTTAAGTGAAAACTAGTGAAACCAATGTAGATTTCTGCTTGTTCGTCTGTGGAAACTATTCATAAGTTGCATTCCAAACTTTCTCATGACCTGATTTATTTAACTCCATAGTAAAATGAATCAAATACTATTTAAAACTTGATAATGTGAACCACTTGGCTTAATATCTATCATGTGATTATATTAATCTCCTCAGGAGTGATACAAGGTATCCGGTTAAGTATCAACAATCAGCGACAATCTCTTTTAAATTTAAAATAATGCGAGTCATGAGGGCTCAGAGCCTTGTGTTTCCAGTCAAATCAAGCTAAGTTAGCTAACTGGGTTAGCTTGACATGACTGTTGATTTGACATGAGTATTTTCAGCTCTTCAAAGTTAGTTTAAAATGTATCTGAAGCTGCTGTCACATCAACAGATTTTTTTAAATAAACAAACTCACCGACGGAAAGCTTCAAACGTGGCTGTCTCCTCTGGAGCACCTGAGGTTAGCTTGAATTCTTGTCAGCTGCAGTGGATCCCAAATGTGACAACTCTTCTTGGTGGAAAAACAGGCATCAAAACTTCTATAAAGATGTATTAAGTCACCCCTCCGGCACAATCCACTTCTCTACCGATCACTTGTATGACCAGTGTGGTGCTGATGTTGATAATTTTGACAGGATATGGCTAAATGCACCACCAGGCCTCTTTTTTACACTTTCAGGAAGGAGACGTTGAACTAGCCTACGGTTAGCGGAGCACGAGGCGACTCCAAGCTGTTGCTGCAGCCTATTTATAATAGTTCCAGGTTCATCTGTCGAGCTTACTGGTCCAAATATTAAAGGTAAAATATTATCCGCCTCCTAGTTTAAACTAGAAAAAAGAGATGACAGGTGAACCATTATAGCACAGTGTGTATCATAGTGTGTGTCGCTGATTTATAATGCAGATATGTTTATGTGCAACCTCGCCAATAGTATTTACTTCTACAATGATTGTAGCTGCATTTACAGAATACGTGTTTGTAAACTGTGACCCCTGTAACCAAAACATCCCAGGCTTTGCATAACATTCGAATTAAAATAAAGGACTCTGGTGCTTCTGTTACATTTAGTTATTTTAAGGGTATAAAAAGGTATTTTATCAGCAGATATGGAAAGTTCTGACATCTTTTTAAGGGTAAAATTCAAGCACATTCAAGGTACCTAAACCGACCATTTAAAGACATTTTTTTTGTTCATATTAACTTTGATTGTATGTTTTAATCATGATTGTTTGCTGTGTTCCAGATTATAGTATAGTGCTTGTTTGAATTAATCTTTTTTTCAACGGCCATATTAAAATTCAAGCATATTCCTAACCATGAAAACAAAACTGTTAAAAATCAGAATTTTGCATGCCCTTTGTACAAATCTTGAAAATTGCTAAATTAAAAGTTGTCCAAACTTAGATAGCAAGTGGCACATTAGCTATAACAATCCGTACTGTAGACACTGATGGTTTCAGGTTTTTCATTCATTTATCCTGTCTCCAAAATATTAAAGCCTTAGTATAACATGATAAACAAACTAAAGGACTATGTTACCTCATTTAATCAGTCTTAGCACCAGATATGGAAAGGTGTGGCAAATATTTTAGCAGTAGACCTACTACTACTTTATACAAGCCACAGTCAGAGTTTGTACATCTTTTCAAGAGAAAAATGAGTAGATTCAAATTCAAGCATATCATGAAAACATGACAGTTAAAATTAAGCCTTTTGCAAACTTCTAAGACTTTGTACAAACTTTGCACAGGGCAAAATCAAAAACTGTAAAAACTCAGATGGCATTTTAGCTAAAGAGTGATAATGTGTATTTTAGACACTGATGGTTGCATGTTTTCCATTAATTCATCCATAAAGTTAGAGGAACCACCACAGAATATTCCACAAATATGTCCTGGATGTAGTGCTGTACATTCATTATTCAATAACAGACAAAAGGCTCCACGCAGTTTACAAACTGTGCAGTAAGTAATATTTTGATCCTAGACTGTATTTATTAGGCTGCATGGTGTTGAATCAACTCAAACAATATAACTTATTGACACATCCTGAGATAAATCCATATTAACTACTTAGCAAACATGGGCCCTACAAACCTTAGATATTAAGTGGAAGTCTCCCTCTTTTAATTCAGAGTATGTGCTCGAGCTGTTAATCAGATTTATGAAAATAAAAATAAATCTCACAAGTAAACACGGGCAGAAGAAGGGGCCAAAGGGAAATCCAGCTCCCACCACTTTAGCTCAACACCACCATTTCCTCTGTAATTAGTCATGTTGCTTATACACCTCCAGCTGTGCCTTAATCAAAGAATGTGTGTGGAAATATAATTACCATGTTAGCATAATGCACATAATAAAGAAGTACTTGTAGTTGTCTTGATCTCAACATCAAAGAGCATGTTGGTTCCTTCTCAGGGCATTAGTATCATACAAATCTAATTACTCTGGGTATTGAATTACTGGGTTTTAGTAGATACTTGGAACAAATACAAAGGAATGTCCTGACTGGCTTTCCAGTGGAAAACAGCCATTACTAAAAAGGCAGGAGGAGTGAGAAAATGGTGAAATAACACACTGATAATGTGTGGTCATCTGCTCCTCACAACACATCAGGAGGAATTTAGTTTTTCTAGCTTCACGGCCCTCCAGCTGCTGCAGTGACACAAACCTGCCCAGTGCAGACAGTCCCTTGACCTCGATATCTAAAATAGCATCCAGTCCATTACTGTGCCCGTGTCCTCTGACTAAGCTCTGAGACTCCACGGGGTGAAGTGCAACATCAAGTTCTCATGTAGAAACTCCAAGTGAACATCAGTAGTCTGAACACAGCAGCGGCAGCAAAAGCAGCAGCAATCCAGCCTAATCCAAATGAATCCGGGTCTCCCAGGTTTGTTCATCCTGGTTGGAGGGTGATGACTGCTCTGCTCTGCCGGGGTGCTTATCTGCTGTCAGTGGTCGGTGGCTGTACAGGCCTCGTGTTATCAGGGCTCAGCCTGCTCAGGGATTGGAGGGCCCATGGAAAGTAAACATAGAACCTGTCCTTTGCTTATCTATCCCAGGAGAGAGAATGTGTGTGTGTGTATTATGTGTGTGTGAGGGAGAGAGAGGGATGCAGAGAGAGAGTGAAGCTTGTTTCCATGGCAACCTCCTCCTTTAACCCCCCCTCCAACCCCTCCCCTCTAGAGGAGAACCCTGGTGGTCTTTGTGTAATGCGATTCCACTAGAATGCACTGTGGATTAGAGCTGCACTGCCTTCGGGCCCTAGGCAGGGCAACAGTGAAGACATTATTACCCAGATCAAATGCTGTAATCACTAGGCACTGGGGGCTTTCACATCCATTGCAGATAAAACCTAGGACTGGCAATACTCAGGTGATTAGGGGATTATTATTCTGCATTTCAGCACGGTGCCAGTTCCTCGCTGTTGGAAAAAAAAAACCTGATTCTCTGTGTGATGGATGGGGGAGGGCGGAAAACAGAAAGCCAGCCAAAAGAACCAGCCAGAATTCTGGTGGACTGTGATCAATGCCTGGCAACTACAAAAAAAAAGCATTCACACAGTGGTTTGCATGTGCAAGCCCACATATTGGCATTACAGACCCCCCTTGATTTTCTGTAGGGTCTAACAATCCAAGCAAAAGTAGAGAATTCGACTATGTTCTTGTGTTTAGAGCTGGTGTAAAACACTGAGGCCATTCTAGCTTCTTAGTCTGCAGTGTAGCCCTCCTCTAAATAGAACAAGGCAGCATGGGCTTTCGCATGAGAACCTGCTGAAAGCTCTCCATTGAGAGGTAGATCAGCGGAAGGCGACACAATGACCCCCTCAGTGTCCAGCAATAGCCACTCTGAAGTACAACCTTTCATCTGCAGATATTCCACTGTTTGATTAAGTGAGGAAGAAAATTCTACTTGAGCAAGGAGCTTAAGCTACAAATGCACACAGGAAGTACACACTTCAGCAATGTGGGAAAAGAAAGACTATAGCTTTTAACAAATGAGCCCGTGAGAGCCGAGCATGGCGGCTGGCTCCATGCTGAAAGCATCCGGCCCTGCTTTTATAATCTAACAACAACATCTCTGAAGAGGCAGCCATATGAAGGGCTCACAGCTTCACGCACAGAGTCCTACAAGAGCCTTGCTCTGGAGTGGAAGGACCGGGCCATTCAACTCATCCTGTCCAAAAGTACTCAACTACCAAAAGACCACTCAAGAGAACTCAAGAGCGGTGTTTGCGTCATATTTCTGAAGTGGCACTGCATAAAAACTCTGCCTTATTGTATCACTCTGAGACGACTATGTGGTTTCAGTGCTGTCACCATACATGGATACAATCCGAAAAAAGATGGTGGCTGACAGTGACCAGCTTGTTACAGTACAGTGCGACTTTGAAAGCTGCAACAAGTCAGTACTTTTCTGAATTAAAGCCACTGCCAGAGGTCCCTAACAGCACCAGGACTGCCTTCCTCTCATGTCTGCGGTTCTCCTGAGACACTTGTCAAGTCCTATCTGGATGCATTTACAGCCATTTACTGATGTGCTTCCATTTACTGTCAAGGAGAGCCAGTGAGCAAGTCTGTATCTACATCGGCTGCACAGTAGAGCGAGGGAGAGCCCTCACCAGCAGCACACAGGGCAATGGACACTTCAAGGACACATTTCTGGTTTACAGCCAAGCCAGGAGACATTCAGCATGTCAGTACATGTATGTAGCGTCTTTCCCTCAGTGTCTGATGCGGTCAGCCGCTACTTTATTTCATTTCCACTCCCTGTCCCACTGCAGCAAATACTGATGTGTGACTAAAACTGCCTGACTTAACAGAATAGTTTGACATTTTGTGAAAATTGCTGAAAATTTGTCTTTGTGCTGAGAATTAGATGAGAAGATTAATAGTACTTCTGAGGCTTGTAAATGTTAAATATGAAGCTACAGCAAGAGGCAAGTTAGCTTAGCATAAAAAGTTGAAACGGGTGGACACAGCTAGCTACTGGACACTTGTCAACACTATGAGGTTGCTCGCAAACCATCTGAGATTTAAGGAAACTACGAAGCTTCAGAGTTTCTGATTTTATTCGCCTACTTTAGAAAACAAACTTAGTAGTTTTAACCGGTTTTCAATTGTCATGCTAAGCTAACTGACTGTTCTCTGTAGCTTCATATTATCTAAATATCAGACATTCAAGGTTGGCCTGGGTGATATATTGTCAAAAATATATAAAATTGTCTAGTTTATAAGTTTTTCTATTTGTTTCTATCAAAATGTCGAACCCAAACTGCATTGCAGCAATATTTATATTGAACGCTTTATGTTCTGATCATTGTATGTGGGGGTATTTCAATTAATATACATATCTAGTTATTAAATATTGAAATATTTAATTACTAGCAAACATGTTCTGATATAATATATATTGTTATTGTGATATAAAATCACCTAAAATATTGGGGTAGCAGATTTTGGCCATGTAGATCTCCCCAAATCACAGAGTAATCTTCTCATCCAAATCTCAGCGAGAAAGCAAGAACGCATATTTCCCAAAAATATCTAACTATTCCTTTTAAAATGAACAGTAGCAAGGCACCAGCACTATAGAAATACAGCCAAGATGATTTTTTTCTTTTATATAAAAACAGTTTATTGATTTATCAACAACTGCCAACTGTACAGTCCTTAGGGATGATGACACGTGTATGCTACACAGTCTGTGTGTTTATGAAGAGACCATTCCTGTCTATGAGAAGATTGTAGTTGAATATTATGAAATACTGAAGAAAGCAAACAGCATACCCAAAATGTCAACTGTGGTAATGGCTTTGCCTGCCACCTTTATGAGTAACCATGTAAGTGTTGCACATCAGTCACAGAGAGTCAAACAAGAGGCAATAATTAACTCTTAGACTGATGACTAAACTCTGCTGAGTGGAGAAATTAAGATTCATACAATAGTTGAGTCAACAGACTGAACTCGAGTCACAGCTGCTTCTCTATAAAACCCATGAGTCCTCCGGGTGATAGTTATCCACTTTAATGTCATTGAAAGCAGCCAGTGTTCAGTGATAGGTCTTCATTATAAAGTTGAATTTCTGCTGACCAGGGCCAGAGGGTAGACGTAACTGGAAACCATGATTTTCTCCTTCTTCCAGTCTGAAAAAAAGGGCCTTTCCCGAATTCTCCACTGCTAAAATCCATGTGTTACAGCAAATACCGAAGAAAAAAATGCCGTTGTCAGGGAGAAAAAAATCCAAATTAGATTTCCGAAAAGGTCATTCTGGACAACGAACATGAAAAAAAAAGCAGAGGAGGGAAAAAACTGAAAGAGAATATCCTCTTACAAAGTCCTAATCTAATTTCCATCCCCAGAGAGGACAGAAAATCACGGAGAGAACAAGAAAGAACCATCACAAGCGTAACTGGACACCAAAATATAAATCTATAAAAGGCCTTTTATTACTCCATTATGTACACTTTTCACAGGACCTCCAAGGAGAAGCTCCAGAGCGAAGCGCCGCTTCTTGTTGTGTCATGGAACTTTATCTCCACATTAAAAAGGACGAATAAAAAAAAAAGAAATATCCAACAAACAGAAAAACAGCAAGACATTATTTTCTTCTTAGTGCCTTGGGGAACTGCACTTGCTGTACAAGTGTTAGTTGTATGAGTGAGGAAGGGCAGAGCCGAAGGTCACAGCATCCACGGCCACAACAGCACCAACGTCCACTTCAGTCTGGCACTGCCAAACTTCCTGCCCATCCACCCCGGGGCTGCAGGCAACATCCATGCTGTCTGTGTGAGGGAAGGTAGATGGAGGAAGAGTCTACTGTTCCTGAGCATGAACATGCTCCGCTCCAAAGCAGTCTGTTCTAGTAGATCACTTCATATACAGTGGCCTTCTTGTCACCAGAGCCTGTCACAATATACTTGTCGTCTGTCGAGATGTCGCAGCTCAGGACAGATGAGGATTCCTTGGACTGGAAAAGATAAAGACATGTTAGTTTTGGAGGCAGTTAACATTCTCATCTGCATTTGAAGTTAAGTGGAGAAGATTAGCTGACTACAGGGCAAGATTAGATTGCAATGACATCAAGTTCTGGCCTGATGCCCCTCAAAAAGACTTCTTTGTCAGGTCAATAATTCAGGTTCAGTTTTCACTGATAGGAGAGTCCTGTCAGACAGCGGTCGCTGTGCCCTTCCTCTCAGAGACAACTGTGCATACTTTTGGACTGGCTGCAGACAGAGTGTATTGATCTGCATACCTGGAATATGCTGGCGCCATAAGGAGTCCTCCAAGCATTCAACAGATTGTCCTTCCCAGTGCTTACGAACCATTTACCTGCAGAGAAAAGAGCAGTACAATCAGACGCCGTATAAAAATACCTGTGAATGAAGAGTTATCAGGTAACCTTCAAAGCTCAATAGGCATTCACACTGTAAAAAGGACACTATAGTTTTTCACGGGGATGTCCCAATCAAATTTAAAACACTAGGTATCTGCACAGCTCGACCTTTAAGCTGTATTGAGCCTGAATAGGCTAATTTATTAATTTAATCCACACAAAAGATGACAAAAATAAACGCTCAACAGAATACAGTTCATTCAGATAAACTCAGGCAAAGGCCACACCAAAGCACCACCGGGGGACACTTTTTAAAGGGGAGAAAATCCCCTCGAGACTTTACTTTTGTAAAAAAAGAACAATAACAAAAAACATAAATAATAACAAATAAGCAAGGGAGGCCAAAAGGCTTATCATGGGTCTGCCAAAAAGATTATTTCATACTTCATACTGCTGTTTTATAAAGAATCAAAGCAAACATCAAGCATATTACATCTGGTTGATCTGCAGCTGTCTTATCCAGGAAAATACTGGACTGCGACTCGGTATTGGCAGATATTCAATATTAAATGACTCAATCAGGATCAGGAGGGAATAAAACTTAATTGGGACATCCTTAGTTTTAACACTAAATCACATAAAACATGCTAAGCCCCCTTTGCTGTTAAGTGCAGTCAGCATTATCTCTCCCTCCTTTCATGTGTGTGTGTGTGTTCATACCACAGTAGGCGAACTTGAGGGAGAGGACACAGCTCTCGTGCAGGTGGAGCTGATACTTGTCAGGCTTTGAGTGGTGGAGCACCTCCACGTTGCTGCTCTCCATGCCCACCGCGAGCCACTCTCCAGTCGGACAGTAGCCCAAGGAGAAGATCTGGAAATGGGACGGAAGAGTAATTACTGACAGTTCTGGGGCTAAAAAGAAGCAGCCCTCCTCTGTAAGCCTGTGGATGTGTTGTTGTGCTGCCGTACCTGTGAAGTGAAGTCATGCTGCTGCAGCTGTCGACCCTCCCTCAGATCCCAGGAGCGAACAGTGTTGTCAAGACCGCCTGTCCACAGCTTAGTGCCATCATGGGATATGTCAATACAGCTAGCACCATCCGTGTGACCCTGGAACTGCCTGCAATCAAAGTCGGAAAGCATATAAACATTTATTGACAATCCCCTTTTAAAATTGCTCACACAGCAGCAATCCTGTTGTGGGGCCAAAGCCCACACAGTGTGAATAAGTGTTTTCTTCCAACCTAACGAGAGTCTGGTTGTGCAGGTCCCAAACGGCAATGTTTCCATCGCTGCAGCAGGAGAAGCAGACTTTGGCATCGGGGCTGATGGCCAAGGCGTAGCATGCCGGGGCTGAGGAGGTGAGCTCTGCCTTGATGCGGGGTGTCTGAGAGGCCAGATCCCAGATGGTCAATGTGCTGGCCTCGCCTCCAACAATCAATGTGCGGCCATCAGGCAGCAGCTTACAGGAGCGGATGTAGTTATCCCTGTTCTGTTGCACAGAGGACAAAGCGAATCAATACATGCTCAGGTCAGTGGAGCTAGAGAGGAGATTTAGGAACAAGTCTGTGGGAAACAGGATGAAAATCCTTCTGTCATAACAAACCAACCTGAGGATATTCTGTAAAACCTGCACTGCTATACTCTGAGTTTTCAGCTTTTTACATTTGCACATTTATTTGGTCACATTTCAAGCAAACTATGATTTATCTGAAAATGTCGAGCCATGTTTATCATTTCCTTGCTCGTCGTTGCCAAAAATACTTTCTTTTATTACACAAACACTGACTGAAAGCATCAGCTGCACTTGTGTGTCAGTGTTTGCTGTAAAACTGTCAGTGGGATGTGAGATTCCTGTTGTGGTCCTCATGTATAACAAAGGATGATCCCATTGTGAATGGAATGGGGTTGTGTCTACAGTTCATTACCTTTTGAAACAAATACACAAACAGAACAAGGTGTAAAAAACTGTGGATGTGCAGCGGCGCTCACCAGACAGTCCAGTTGGGACACGGGGCTCTTGCTGCCAGGTTGGCTGATGTCCCAGATTTTGACACAGCCTTTGCCACCAGTGTAGACATGACGTGTGGGGTTGCTAATGGTAACCGCGCACACCACCTCGCCATGGCTCAGCGTGTTGATCTGACGGGCGTGGCGTGGAATACCCGGGCCGATCAGGGCGTCAGGCGGGAAGGGGACGGGCTGCATCTGACCATCTGCGCTCACGTGGAAGGAGTAAGCCCTGATGGAGAAGACACGTGTTAGTGTTTTAAAACACTGCTGCTTAAAAAAAACAGTGATTTGGTGAGACACTTACGGTTTGCCACCAGAAATGGATGTGAGGCTCGCCGGAAGACCTGGAGCTCTCATGTGGGTGTGAGGATCAAACCCCTGGAAGATAACAAGCGGAAAACTCTGAATATCAGACTTCATACTGAACGGTGATCACAGCATTTAGTTTCACAAGGATGTTTTGTTTTGAGTAACTGACCGGAATTGGTTGACTATAATTTAACAAAATGTTAAATAAACATTTATGCATTTTCGGTAGGTTATGGCAGTAAACTTAACATTACGTAATGGATCTTATTTATCTAAAAAAAAAGTTTATTATTTTATAATATTTATTGAAATTAATATTTAACAGTTATACATATGATATATTTATATTTTTGTATTTTTTACTAAATTTGTACTCATTTTTATTCAATTAGTTTTTTAGTTGAATTATATAGAACGTTCAAGAAAATTCACTGTTTTTGTGAGTAATCATGTAAAATAACTGATCTCAATATTGACCAAAATAATCATGATTATGATTTTTGCCATAATCGAGCGTGTATTTTTTTAAAAAAAGCCAAACAATTTTTTTTCACCATGCATGGTGCGTTTAGGTGATCCTAAATATAGCTGCATAAAAGAGCAGGAGAGTGTTACCATGGGGGAGCGTCCGTAAGCTGCAGCTGCTGCTGCGCTCATCTGAGGGGAGATGTGCAGACCAGCATACACACCGGGACTCGTCAGGCCTCCATTCATTTCATGATGGCCCATCATGGCAAAGGGGGTCGGGTAGGAGCCTGCGATGGACAGAGGGGTGCGCAGAGCTGGGGCTGCTGCAGACAAAGACAGGAGAAGGTTATTGGTATGTGCCACGACAGTTCATTGGGAGAGGATGGAAAAAGATTATCTCGGTTGCTAGCGAGGAAAGAGAGCGGTACCAACCGAGAGCCTCCATGCCTGGTGGTTTGCCCAGGATGGGTCTGAGCCCAGGAGTGGAGCTGGTGCCAGGGGTGGGGGCATCGTTGCGGGGGGTGGGGGTGTTGGACTTGAGGCCAGGCGTGGAGGATTTGTCATTCTGTCGAGGGAACGAGAGAGCAAGCACATTCACAATCCCGGAAACCAGGCTCTGTGCAGACTGACAATTTGAGAGCAAACTGAACTTAATCCAATCTAATTCTGACAACCCTCATAGTCCTGCAGAGCCATAAACTGCTATTTATTCTAAAACCTATTATGGCCACAATGGAGATGGGGCCGTTTTTATCCCCTTACTGCTTTGGCTTTAATCTTTTAGTGAGGCAGAGGGAAAAAAATCCTGGAGGAGTTAAATACATTGAGCTATTAACAGAGAAGACCTGACTGATCCTGATGCGGGACAATATTATCCCTGACGTTTAGTCATGCACTTAAAGCACCGACAGCCATTCCTAATCCACTGCAGAAAACGTCCTAGATTTATTTGCACATATCCCTTTGCTCTCTCTGCAATTCTGGTTTAAACCCTTTCTGTCCTAGTTTGTTCCTAACTCTTGGTGTCTTACATGACTGAGCTCCTTGGCCTTGGATGACGGGGTGCTTCCAGAGGATGCCACTGATGCAGGGCTGTTGGGCGTGTCTTTCTTTGGGGGGCGGGGCTTATCAATGCCATTTTCAGGTGGCGAGTGGGCGGGGCTTGCCCGCGGAGTGGCAGGATCCTGGAGAAGAGATGGCAATAGATTTCATGTAACAGCTTCATCTTAGTACATGTCAATACGCCATTTACAGTTACATGCTGCTTTGCTCACCTCATTAGACACATCTACCACCAGGTCGTCACTTTTCTCTCCATCACTGTCCTGTAAAGATAATTAGCAAATTAGTCACCTTGACAACAGGAGTTCCATTAAACGTTGGCTTTAACAGACAGAGGTATCATTCCTCTTATCTTGATGTTGGCAAAAAAAAAAGTGAATAGGTGTATTTCCCAGATTGTGAAATAATTCCTTTAAGGACTTACATATCTGCTCATACTGTCCTTTTCCTCCACTTTGCGTTTCTTAGAGTCCAAACTGTAGTCAGAGGAGCTGCGGTGCTTCTCACTGGCTGTGCGTAAGCTTTCGGAGGGGGATACAGAATTATTCTGCGGAGAGAGAACCAGACATACTTTATTACCATTTTGTCTTTCATTGTAAAAGAGAGCAGTGACTCATTCATCAATTACAAATTCACAGAGAACATACTGTGCCAATCCAAACACCAAAAAAGCCTCATTCACACAACTGTGGATGCTGCGGACTCTTAAAATGCAGCTGTAGGCCAGCTCCAAGCAGTACCCTGACACCAGCCAAGCCCAATCTCACACACAAGCCTGTCCCTGGCCAAACAACAGAATGGGCCGTTATCTGCACTGAAAGGAGGAGGGCTTGTTTTCTGAGCCGGGCTCCCTCCTCCTCATAACTGGACAACAAACAGCCTCACAGGGACATGAGCAGTGTGTTGTGGCTGAACAGAGGGCCTTTTCTCCGGAGTCAGTCAGGCTAAGCGTGAGAGAGAGAGAGGGTGGAGAGACACCGAGAGAAAGAGAGAGAGAAACTGTATGTTGTGGGCATTGATTGCTGCAGCGCGCTTGGGCACCATGTCAGCTCAGGCTTTGAGCTCTGATAAAGAAAGAGAATCTATATCCTGCCAGTGGGCACGGCAGCGTGGGACTGACTGGTGCTTCTTCATGGAGCCTGCCTGCCCACACAAGCTGGGACAGCTCACTCCAAACGCCAACAGAATGGGAGGAACTAGGCAGGCGTCCAGCGGCTTTCGCAGGAGTTTGCCATTTGCCTGCAAACTGCCAAGTTTTCCTGATTCCCTCTGTCCCTTCTTCTGAAGACCAAAGCAACAACATGGACTAAGTCAGTGGCAGCCCAGAGAAGTGAACAATGGCCGATGGACTAGCAGCCTGGGCAAAGGGCCACTGTCTGCATAATGGCTGACCTTTAAAGAGATGCTTAGCGTGACTCATTAACCAAAGTCACCACTCTGCTATCAGATGACCTGGGACAAGAGCACAGAAACAAAACAGGCCTGCTAATCGCCCCAGGAGTTCCATTTCTTCAGACATGACTGCACCCATTCAGCTGGCCCAGCCTACAGAAACACAATCTCACAGGCACATCACAAGCCATCAGAGATCGCAGCCATTCCAATAAAACGCTTTAGCAGGTCCAGCCAGACAGGGTAGAGAGAAAGAAAACAAAACAATTCTCCATTTGTGTTCATAAATATTCATCACATGCCAAGGAGGAGAGCGAGCTGGTAAACAAGGGAGACAGTAGAAGGGATCAAATAAATCCTTTAAGAAGGGGAAGTCAAAGTCTTTCTTTAATTGTGATGAAATTACAAGGCTTCTAATCTCTTCAGCATGATACCAGTCATTTCCCTTCTGGATTAAACACACAGGACTTATATTCCAAGCCTCATTTCCAATTAATCATTTTATTGAAAGCAGATTACAACAGTGCATGAAATCAGCGGTGGCTCAGCTGTTGGCAGGAATTTTTACTTGACATTCGCGGTGGAGATGAAAGTGTGATGATTTATGGAAACCAACAACAAAAAAATAGTTGCGGGTTTGGACACTCACCGTGTTCTCTGCATCGCAGACGTCACAATGGCGGCCGAGGCGATGAGGAAACCAAGTGGAGCAAAGAGAAAAAACACGTCAGTTAGCATATCATAACAGATGCTTCTGGCTGAACGTGTGAGAATCAGCTGCAGGGCATAAGGCCCCTCTTATCAACGTGTGTTGGAGCTGTTGAATAGCTTATGCAGTCATGGGCTGGGAATGTACCAGCTCATTACCCAGACAGAATGTGAACAGACAGGATGTGCTCCTCACCTAAGGGCCCTACGATTCTGCTCTAGAGAGTGAGAAGCGCTCCGCACTAAATTGGTTTTTCCCTGTTTAACATCTATGCAATAATGTTAAAGTTAATATACATTTCAATGCTACTAAATAAACTGGTTAAGCAGATAGTGCCCAATTGGACACCAGTATGCCTTAGCTGTATAATCATTTCTGCATTAAAATGTCTAAAAACGACTACACTAATGTCACATACTTGTCAGAACATTGTGAGTTTTCTAACTTCCTTTCCTTCTTTCTAATTCCAACAACTTACAAAGAGAAACCTTTTAATTTTAATCAAGAACGTGCTCTGTGTCGTCGCCCATCAATGACATCATATCGCCTTCACACATGCGTCTGCCAGAACTTCTCATAAATGAAATGTATCCAGTTTAAAGCTGCATTTTTTTGGATACACTTATATATCTAGGTGTTTTAACTATACATTTTAACTGAACGAAGGATTGTAGTAAGTTATCAGAGAAACAAGCTGAGCCAGCGTTAGCAGCAGTTTGACTCCAAACAGCACCGTTTAAATCAATGTGTCCTTTTGTTTTGGAAAGGAGACCTCTGTATATATTTGGGCTCCTGGTAAAAACCTCCTGATTTGTCTGGATCTTAATTTATCAGAAGCCGAGCAGCAGTCAGTGACGACAGCCTCTTTGCAGACAGCATCGAAGAAACACTGCTTTAGTCGGTATTTCTACAGGTTTAAATCACCAGGACCATTTGTTTGGGAGAAAAGGAGCCCAATCAGTGAACACTGTGGGAAATCTAACCAAGAAAAACTGACCCGAAGAACAGCATTGCTCCGTCTTTGCTACTGCTTTTAGTAAGAAACCCCCGAGCAGCAGAAAATGACATATTGCACATTTAACTCCTCACCTCTGTGTTCTAGATCATGGTGGTTCTTCTCATCCTTCACTGGGAGGTGGGCTTGGCTGCCCAGGGCACCTAGTGCCAGCAGGCCTGAACCGGAGCCCGTCACAGGGGGGATGCCAGGCGGCTGCAGGCCTGAGGGGTGAGGTGGCAGCTGGACTGGAGGCCCGTGAGCAGCATGGGAGAGGTGCTGTGCCTGGAGCTGCTGCTGCTGCAAGTAGACAGGGAGATAGAAAGACAGACAACGAGTGGGTCGGAGGGAAAAGGCAAGGAGAAACCACACACTAAACATGAGGCTGATCAGTTAAACCCCATGTGATATTAGCACATTCACACATCTATTACTGTCAGGATCTGACAGCAATCCCCCTCAGTGCTATTTCCATACCAGGCCAGGGTGGCATAAGCCCTAGATCTGTGCTGAGGAGAGCAGAAGTGATGACTAACGATCGACTGCTCAACGCGTTTATTGCATGAGCACAGGGCTCGAGACACTCAGTTGCACAGCATTAGTAGTGCATGATGAGTTAAAAAATAGAAAGAGAGGAACAATTCACTCTTCATTAACAGCGGCAAACAGCAAAGCAAAGTTTGATTTGAGCACCGCTTAATGCAGAGAAATGATTTAACATCAGGTAAACTTCATACTGCAGCACCGCAGCACTCGTATCCCATCAGTGAGTCGAGCAATCCTCTTAAGGAACATGAAGCTGTGCAGGAATCTGTCAGCCTGTGGGCTAAACAACTACCTGCTTTTTTAACACTTCAAAAACACAACCAGCGTCTATTTACTCCTCTCATATTCATGTTCCCGGATTAACAGAACATGAATCATTTGCGCAGCCATACTTTAAGAGACTGAGGGAACACTAAGTGCCAGAAGCTGGCACAACTTCCCTCTCACTCTAAGTATTTGAGTGTGTGTTTGTGTGTGTGCGTCTGGAAGGCTGCTGTGGGAGCCAGGACCAGGGGTCCCATGCTGGCACTCAGTCAACCCTCCAATATTCACCATCAATATTTGAAAGGCACGGGGAAATGGATGGGAGTTAAAAGGCACTCAGCATGGAAGTAAGCAGTTTAAAGCAAGGTTAAATAATACTTAGCTGAGACACCAATAAAAACATCAGCAATTTATTACCCGTCTACGAGCCAGCTGAATAATTCAGCTGCTGTAACAGCGCGCACCTCCTCTCTTTTACAAGACGGACTTCAATCAGTGACCATTTATGGCCATTTCAGGAATATTAGGCACTTTATAATGACAGCGGAGTCGGTACAACACAAAGTACAATGCGGTGGACCTGCCTAACACATAGTTTAAAATACATTAACTCAGGAACTTGCCTTCAAATTGACTTTTTAAAACAGAAATATCCAGTCGCAGGGCTTACAAAGGGCACCTACTTCTAAAACATGCCCTTAAAAAATCCTATATGGAGGGTCTTTTTAATTGCTTTTGCATTATCTGCCCTGGAGGTAAAGACGACTAGATTGGAAAAATAGTGAGGTTTTTAACTTGCAACCTTGTCCTTTGCTCTATAGGGCAGATGTCAATCCAATTACAAAATGTACCCAGGACACAGGGAGAGGAAGAGAGAGAGAGAAAGAGAGTGAGTGTGTTATAATATTGTGTCCATGAGGGAAATTAAGGAGCCAGTTCATTGGCAAGGGAGAGCCATCCTCGCTCATTGTGTTTAATGAGGCACTGATGGGTAATATGCATGGTTGATCAGCAAGAGCCCTCATTAGAGGGCCATAAATGAAGACAATAATAAATAAAGAAAGGAGTCTGGCCTATTTCCTCTAATTTAATATTCCAAGATAAAGACCTACTCTTTGCCCCTTTTTTTCTCAGACTGAGTGGAGCTACAGAAAAAAACACACACAGAGGCAAAATTGAGCAAATGTATTATAGTAGTCTCCAGTGTACTAGCTACACTAACTATGGTGAAACGCATAGCACTCGGACAGAGAAAGTGCCATGCAGCATGCACAGGTCCTTTAAGCCCAGATGTGTGTACACACCAAGTCAATTAACAACATCATGGCACAGAGAGATATTTTGAATGCCACTGACCATGAGAGCAGGGTAGGCAGCTTGCTGCTGCTGAAAAGGAGGACAGAAAACGGTCAGGGTAACAGCTCCTCTAGGTGCCCTCTCTCCATTATTTTCTACTGCAATGAACGGTGTTACAGACAAAATATCTTTTACTGTAACATTCTTTCAAACAAAGCCACTGTGTGGGTTTATCCACCCACTGGAGGACAGGTGGGCTTATCTGAACTACTCCAATCAGTTGTGTGTTTTCTAATCAAACACGAGCTGCCACCAGTCAGGTTCATCTCAACGCAAGCAGCTGCCCTAGATGCATCCTATTAATGGCCCTCAGCCCCATCAATAAGGCATGCAGCTGGCTCCTGGATGCTGCCTGTCTGCCTGGCACGCTCTTTCACCCCACCTTGCTTTACAATATGCATGAGGATTTTGGCATGCCTACAGAGCTTCTCCTCAATGAATAACTAATGGCAAGGTATTCGTAAAACATACAGTAGCTACATTTCCACCTCCTCTGACATGAGCAACCTGCGCGCCTTGTGTGGAGGCCTTACTGTTTCATAAAACAGGCCGGGAGACAGACAGGCCAAATACTAAAAAAAAAAATAATTTTATCAAATGTTGACTTTTTATATTTAAAAAGTTATTTCTTTTTAAACGGGACATAGCATCAAAGACTCTTTTTCAGTGCTTGTGCACATACATTTGGGAATCTTAAGTATCTACCAACCAAAAAAAAATTTAATAAGACAACCCAGTCAGTTTTTGGTGGATTGCCTAAATTAGAAAATATGATTCAACAAGACATTCACATTTAGCTCCCCCTCCTATGTCCCATACAGGCTCATTGGAATATATCGCCCCAAATCTGAGGAGCTCCACCACAGCAAAGGTGCAAATACTTTTCTTGGAGTTAAAGAAACTAGAGAGGGATATTCAAATTGATTTTTTCTTAACAGTAAAGCACGTAAACATGCATGAAATTAACATGATATGTCCCCTTTAAATTGCAGCCAAAGACAATTATATTGTTCAAAATGTGACAATCACATAAACGGAAATGCCTCAAATCAAATAAACTGTTCTTCGGATCAACTGTAGCTTGCAGCTGCTGTGCTTTGGTGAAAGTGTAATGAAACATCTGCTTCACTTCAACAGATAAAAAACAAGCAGCTCTCCATCACCTCAAGACACTTTAGTCAGACAAATTCTCAGGAGCAATTATCCTAGAACAGAAGGTCACCAAGGGGGCATTAATTGAATTCCAATATGTGCCTCCAGTCATCAAGTCAGCCTTTTGGGCCGCCCTCTTATGCATGCTAAAGACTCTGCAGGATTCAACTGTAGTAATAAGACCACTGATAGCCTGAGCTTTGTATCGAGGCTGACACCAATCACTTGTGTTTTAGGCGGGCAGGGTGAGCACAGCTGATCAATGAGCAGCAGCTGGTGTTTTGAAGCGGTGATGAACACCATACATTACAGCTCAGTGCTGCGGTGTGCAAACAGAGCTGCGCAGCAGAGCTGTGATGGCTGACTGCTGTCTGCACCGTCTCTCAGCTCGCTCGCACACTGGCTGTGTTTCTGCTCACCCTCAGCCTTTTAATTCCCACAGCTATCCAGGTCAGCAGTGAGGGATGAAGCTCCTCGTTAAAACCTTAGCCAATTAAAGCAATACAGGCTGCGAAGGGGATCTCAAGAGCTCTCAGGCTCGCATTTATAAACACACAACAAGGCAGTGAAGATGCCGCCGAGACCAAAGCTGGAGCAACAGACCAGCTCTTGAGAGATATACTTGTTATATGTAGTTTGAATATATTGGTGAAGAATATAGAGCTAAATGGAACAAACTGTATCAACACATTTGATTCAAGAAGATGAAAATATGCACTGTAACTTTAGCGAGTGGTGGATCACATTATATTCACTTAACAGTCAGTTAAAGGTGCATGAAGAAGACATTGACATGGAAAAGTACTAGTGATCATTTTATGTGCAGGTCAAATAAAGGAAAAAAAGGGGGTATACACACGGTGAGAGGCAGATTGGGAAGTCCACGTACCCCGATGATAGCATTCAGCTCGGTCATAGTCACCTGCTTAGCACGCTCCACTGCCTGAGCAACCTGCTGCTGGTGCTGCGGGAAGACATTTACAAAAGATGATTGGGGGATGCCAACATCTATCACACAGCAACACTCACTTATCAGAGAATTTCACACTTAATTTTCATAGTGTTGCTGCAGTTTTTTAAAGTGAGGGCAAACGCCACACACAATTACTCAAAATTGCTTCACCTGAAACATTTTTTTAAGTGGTATCTTTAGACTACAGGCAACAATACGCAACCTTGCTTCAGCACTAAACTGTGACACAGTTGGAGTGCAACATTGAAAACTCACCTCTTGTGACAGGAAAGGCATAATTTGAGCTAAAATTGCGTTGAGCCGCTTTGCAATCTCCGTCTGGAAAACAAAAGAGGAGCAAAATGAGACGGTAAAGTATGAAACAGACAGTGACTTCATATAACCCCGCCTTTAATGTTTACACCGATTAAGTCAATTACTGCGGCAATCAGAACTGCTTGACTCAACATCCTCTAAACAGCGTGATATTGACATTTGAAATATTTAAAACATTAGGAGAGCCCAGGGGGATGGAGCACAGCTGTGCTGAGAGTGCACTCCATGCTAAACGGATATGAGCAGGCAGAGTGCTGCTGTGTTGAGAGGATCCTCTCTCACTCTGCCCTCCTTCCCCTCATCTGCAACTCCGCTGTCCTGCAGTTAACCTCAGAGTTAAACCACACAACCACACCCCAGGAAGTGGGGCCCTCGAACCAGACTGCGCTGTTTACTTACATGTGACGGTGCAGGCAATTTACATTAAAGGGTTATAACTGCAGTTTGAGCAAAGATCACAAACCATAATGACCCCGAGGGTAACACACCTCAAATCTATGATCAATACCATTAGAAGACTGTAAACACTGAGATGGCAGTGTGCTCGAGCGCTGCCTTTCCAGGACTGAAGCCTGGGCCGTTGCTCGCTGCAATCAGCTGCCCAGCCAACCACCCTCCCAACCTCCCATCCGTCCACAGCGCCCTGCCTCCATTCTTCTGCTTGTCTACCAACTACCATGGCAACGGCTGCAGCCCTATCTTGCTGGGATCATTATGCAAATGGCACCTCTGCTTGACCGTAACAGGCTTTAAAATCATATTACGTGCTTGGAGGCAGGTCATTAAATTGAATTTTCAGCCTGTCGATCACATGAACGTAGCAAATGAATGGTGGATAAAAAGAGCAATGGGAGGAGGTGTGCCGAGTGGGTGTGATACACCCCCCTCCCCTGTAAAAACACTGCACAGCCGGCTTGTTCCGCCTCCTCCTTCTTCTTCTCCTTCTTCCAGGGATAGGAGATGAGACTCTCAGGTTCAAGCTCTGCACTGGGAGCAGAAAAATAACAGTGCCAAAGCTACATCATCTATGGAATTTATGAGCTGCAGTTCAACCCAAGGCCACTGCGGAACACAAACACATCACAGGGATTTTCTCCGATTTTTCATTTGGAGCAGCACACACAATGTACTTTGCAGACCGCCAGCTTATTTATTACACATGGCAGAAATGCCAGGCAGTTTTGGCAGCCAGACGTATTACCTCTGAGCAGAGCCAGAGAGATTGGAGAGTAATGTCCAACAGAACGAGACCTGCTGACCCAAGCTGCAACATGGATAGCCACTTAGCCGGGCAAGCCAGCAGCACAAACAACAAGCTGAAGATGAAATATCAGATGAGACAGACTAAAGCCTGGGATCAGAGGCAATAATGTCAAACAAATATATGGTAGCATGTGTTATGGAAAGTACAATAGTCCATAAGACAACACTGATTATAACTTGATTACTGTCTGCGGGACAAGAAAGACAGCGAACTCCAGCCTCCTCTGACACACAATAAAATGTGACCTACAACCAATAAAGCATCGAGAGGGTTAGATAAAGGTTTTATCGGCATTAGTATTAATGTAATGTCGTAAGTGCTCTAGCAAGAGCTCAAGAACGCCCTCAGAAATGGTTGAAAAGCTACAGAGCCTGTATAATCCATGTTTGTTGAGATAAGCCATGTCAATAGCAGTCGAACATTTGACAGGATTTGTGAAAAGGCCTTGAGCGCACAGTCCATTCCTCTGTAGCTTAGTGTCATGGTGACAGCTGGCTGGGAGAGGTCAAGAGGTGGCTGATCCACTGCGCCCTAAACAACTGGCAGCCTCTGCACTCTCACAACACAACATGCAAATACATGGAAAAGGCATCAACTCGGCTCGCCACTGCTGTCAGAGTAGATACAGTGCAGTGCTGGGAGGATTTTTTTTGTTCTGCTGGCAGATAAAAATGGGGCTGTTGTCACTTTAAGTAGATGACAGCTTGGCCCTTGAGAGGCCAGCTTTGCGCTGCAGCTACACAATTACAGGTACTCGGACCTGTGTAGCACCACTTTAAGAGCACTCTCAGGCTGGCTTGTCAATGGCGTGCAGAAAGGTATTCGCCTGTTGCTATCAGCAGCGGGAAAATGGAGTCGAGACACTGATGAGTATTAAATACAGAGGGAAAACTACTGGTGGCTCCGGTCACATGATCCATTTATAAACAATACTTGACTAGTCAGATTTAGAGGGCCTCCAATTTGTCCAAGATGACAGCATCGCCGTTTCCTGATTTCTCTAGTAGGAAGAAAATTAGACTAGCACTTCACTAGCGGCTCTCCTAAGCCAGAAAATGACACATGTTTCCACTAAACTGAGATGTTACACAAAGCCTCAGAGCCTTTGGTGATGTGAATCAAGTCCAGAGTCAATTTCTAATTGGTATTTGAAGTTATTTGTATTGATCTGTGTAAGGCCAAAAGCCCGTCTGAATGGACGCTTGAGTCATTACAATGATTAACCTTGTCAGCTGCAGCCGACAGTCAGGTGATAATCAGAGGTAAAAGGATGGCTGCGACCTTAAAACAATAAACTTATTCTAACAAAAACAGCATAAAACCATAACCTTCTTCATCACTGCATATCTTAAGATGCAATAACTTTCTGTTTATATAATTGGACCTGACACCTGACAGTTGACACCCTGTAATTGTTACACTCCAGTTCAGTCCCACATGTCACATTCGGGAGCCCTGATGGCTTGGAGAGCCTTAGTTTCTCCCAAAGCTTTTCACCGCACGCCTCTTTTGCATGAACACTGCAGACAGTCCGCTGGCTGACCAAGTTTATTTTGGCCCCGGGTATGGCGGATAGTTTGCTACTTAGCAAATGATTCCTGCAGCCATGTGTCTCATGTCTGTGTTACGACTACAGGTAACAGTCAGATCTGATTGAGCTTCACCAACACTCAAAATCCTGCACAGCTCTTGGAAACAAGCACCAGATGATGGTAATTACTGGCTGACATCACGCAGCAGAAATTAGCCGTTTGCATCTACATGCTGTCACGGCTGATAGAGAAGGATCAGATAACACTGCCACATCAGTCCATCGGAGCTGTGCCGGTGTGTGCGTCTTGAAATCTGAATTATGTCCCCGCGCGATAATGAAAAAGGCACAGTTAGAGGAATGGATTTCCTCACTATGGAATAAATCTCCTGGCAGGAAAATAATATGCCTATGTGCATCCAATAATCCATCCCAACCCTGCCTGTTAACCACTCCCCGTCTTCTCCTCCTCCCCTGCCGGAGCTGTAAGCTGGGGGAGCTGCATGGACGGGGCCCGCACTGTTTGCTCACAAACACGCCGTTCAGCAGGTTAGGGCCCCACTGATGAATTATTCAAGCGCTTCCATCAGCTCTGTTGAGGTTCCTGATAAAAGTCAGGCGCTAAAATGGATCAGTCGATTAACCTGTTTACACAGAGCTGGGCTGGTCCCCCCTCCCCCAGCTCTATTCTCCAACTTGTCTCCGGCTCCCCATCCCCCTCCTCTTTCCTCTGGTTGGCGATAAGTGCCTGACAGAAACTATCAGAGCGGCCCGAGCCCTGACAGACATGTGGCAGTGTGACACACGGCCTAGACACTGATGGATCACCCTACCACACCAATCCGCCATGCCTCCAACACTGTCATTAACCAGGCTCGGCTGTCGTAGAGAGGGGACAGCCTCGCTGGTTTAAGAGCAGCGTGCATGGGAATCTCCTGATTACTCATTCATACAATCTCTATCTCTGCAAGCATCAGTGTGACTGATCTGTGGAGCAATACAAGATAGGATCTTTTGATAAAGATAAGGCCACAATAAGCGACTAAAGGACTTTTGCCTCTCTCTTGTAATTACTGTTCATCTTAAAAAGAAATACTGACCCATCAGCAGTCCTATCTCTTTAATCATTAAGTCAAAGGCCGAGCCTGCCAAAGTCTACCTCTAATCTTATCAAAAGGCTGAGACAAATCCAGGCTTTACACCACTGGCTATTTTTTTTTTTAAAAGAGGGCCACAGCAATTGAACAAGTGGTGGTACAAGTTTCCAATTGTATCAGCTTGTTTGTGTGCAGTAGATCCGTCTGTTTACAGCCTTTTACTGATGCTCAGTTCAGTTCTCCTGGGCCTGACGTCCCATGGTACTGTCGAAAATCAGTGATGTGAAAAATATGAGGAAAATTATGGTACATACCTGTTTATGCATTTCTATGTTCAGCCCATAGGACATCTCATAATACTGAAAGGAAAGCAAAGATTTGATTGTGATCAATGAAGTAAAAAAAACACATTTACAATCAAGATGTTCAAACATTAAATTTATGTGTGAAATTACTTTTTATTCTTATAGATTTGTTTAGTTTTTATATCTGGAATAATCATTTTAATGTGACTAACATTTGTATACAGCCACAAATCAATATTTGAACTGATAACAACACTAATTACATCACCAAATGGTTTTCAACATTATGATTAAAACCTAAATACAATCTAGCTTCTGCTGGCAAATGTGATCAACTAAGATCAGACAAAAAAAGGAGTTCTTTGAGCAGCTAACAGCGAATAGCCAATAAATCAATATCTTGTTGTTTATAGTGCGGGCGCAGGGAAGAAAGGGTTAGATTTATCGATCACCATCTTAAACCCTCAGATCTCCAGGATGTCTATTTACTTAGCGTAACGCGATTGCTCAACACTCTTGATATTTCAAGCCAGGTCAGTCTGTCTGGCTGAAATGTAATCCGTGGAGCCCACAAGTGGCAGCCAGGGCAGAAATGGCTTTCCAGTCAGCGTCTATTTGATGAGGCCAATGCATTATTCAGTCCATTAGCTTCTTCGAAAATTACTCTCAAACAAGAGAGCCATTCTGTCTGAGATCAGAGCCCCACAGCCGAAGCGTAACCTGACACCCACTGCTGGCTGTGGGATACTTCCCTACATGTTTACCTAACCTCCTCCCTGTCAGGCTGACATGTTGTTTTCCTGTGAAAAGAATGTTTAACTTAAGCCTGCATGTATTTGTTTAAGTCATCCCCGGTGTGTTTACCTGGGACAACAGAGTACACCGCCACAGAAAAAACCTCCTGATTGCGTCATGTCTGAGCTAGATTCCTGCGTCATACGCACGCCTATGTTTTTCCAAAAGGCTGCTAAAATAAAAGCTAATAATTCAGGTTTACGCTGAAACTGTGGTTGACTTGCAAAATAAACTGCAGCAGGTTTCATGTCCTCCATTTTGTTTGCTGTGGTGCATTTTCCCACACACTGCTCTGGCCCTCCACCATCAGCTCACACCTAATTTATGGCCATGCATATGTCTGAGCGTGGAGTCTCCTAGGAGAATAATCAGATCAGCACACACAGAGGGCAACGCTGCAGTCGACCCTTGGAGATCAGGGGCGCGCTATAATGGAGCCTCAGCCCACTGCCGCCTGCCTGTCAGGAAGAGCTCCTCCGTATAACAACCAGCTACATCAAACCCCCCTGGGGCCTTTCACAGGCCTGTACCTGACACTCAACCCGCCCTAACCACCACACAGGTGATCACAATAGCCTGTCTCGCTCCACCCCAACTAGATCTTCAACAAGCCTTGCAATTTGGAACCATAATTGCTCCCTATTGTAACATAATCTTACCATGACATAGTGGCGCTGCATCTCCGTCTTCTCATTGGCCAGTTTGTCGTACTCCACCTTAAGACTAAAATAGAAGACAAGGTGTCAATTTCAGGCATCTCTATCACTTCAATAACTCACTCACACTTAGCCACTTGAAAGCAGAGTATGAAGGATAAAGCACTGCTGTCCTTTTT
>CAFUXE010001085.1:131288-144444 GCA_903364295.1 Serranus cabrilla
ATTCATGTAGATTTCATTCAGCAACCAAATATTAGCCTTAACCTTTATATTTAATAGAGAGCACATGTTGACACTGTCATACTTTGGTGATGCACTTGAATCATTACCTGTGATACTGGGCTTGCAGGAACTGAAATTCATCTTTAATCCTGTCACAAGACTCTGCTACGGTGAATTTGAAGCCAGGCTGACCGGGCTGATGTGGAGCCTGAAAGAAAAAGGTTGTAAAAAAAAATTCACATCAGTCCAGTAAAGTTTTATTCTTCATTTTGTGCTGCTGAAGGTAGAAGAATAGTTCTCACATTAGCCTCCTTTCAAGATAATATCTCCTCTGCAGTGAGTAAAGACATTACCACACCAGAGAGGTGGGTCGACTTCACACCTGCAGGAGCTAATAACACAACATGAATAGGCTTTCATGCTGGAAATGAAATCTAACCTAAAATATGAATTAAAACCACCACCTGTGCTCCTATCCAGCAATCATACGTTAGTGTATGGCTGAGTAAACATCTCCAGGCATGCAAACCATCTGCATCCATTTACCACTAAGTGCATATTCTGGTGTAGCATAAATGCATTGTGATATAACCATATAGATTAGATGGGCTGCATTAAGGGTGGAAAACGCTTTGCAGGGCACATTTCAGAGGGAATCAGCACAGTCAGGAACCATGTCAACATCAGCGTTGTCAGATAAATATCTAAGCTGTATAGTAAGTATAGAGGAAGCGCTTCTTACCGGATGTCGGCCTTGTGGATACATTTTGAAATGTATCCTTTGTTTATCTCTCCAGTGTACAGGTCCTTTGGCAAAATGGTTGAAATGTGCTCACAGCCACACCGGTCTCAGCAGGCAGGGGTGGGGGGCAGGGGAGGTCGTGAAAATCCTGTGTTGAAAAATGACGCGGTTTAATCTTTAGACGAAAGAAAAAAAACAACACAATACAGTGCACGTTGTTTGCTAATAAGTAGTCAGAACACCAAACTAGTTCCAGTTATTGCAGGCAGTTAGAGCCATGTCAAAAAGCAGCAGTCGTCCTGCGCTTCTGCCTTCTTGCTGACCTTATTCGGTCAGTGGTCAACGATAGAGTCGATATACTGAAAGAAAAATCTCCATTTACAATTTAAACTGATGCAAACACAGCGTAGATTAAATAAAGGCGATACTTTTTCGGCGTCAGATTGAAATGCCTGCATCAAATTCGTCTGTTTAGGACTCAAGTGTTGACTGATGTTCGTCAAATGACCAAAACCCCGCTTTAGGACGTCTCCAGGCAGGCCACGACCGACAGCAGCTGGCTTCCACCTACTGTTTGACTCCGCGGAAAGCGATGGAAACGGTGCGCTGTTGAGCGTACGCCCAAAGAAAAAAATCAAAAAGAAATCAACAGCTCTGGTAAATACATACCCGTGCGTGCGTCCTAACCGTCCGTCCGACTTTTGTTCCTGAAGAAAAAACAAGAGTAGGCTATAATTCATGCGCTTAATCCCTCCTAATGTAAGCGTGGTGGACGCGGATCTCGACAAGCATCCTCTCTCTCCGGAGCGCACCCAGCCAGACTGGGGGAGCAGTTGGGAGAAAATTTGGTGCGGTCGGGCTCGATTAAACTACTTTATTCTCAGCCGCGAACCTCCGAGGAATGTGCGCCTTCAGTGGCTGGTTAATCCCAAAAAGAGAAAAAAAATATGCTTCCAAAATCTGTCTTCCGACTCGAAGAGGTTGAAGATTCTTTAAAAGCGTAACATGGTACTCTCCACAATCTCGCATTTCCCCCAGTTGTCCAGCTTACCCCGGTTGCCACACACAGGCAGCAGGGCTGAACTGCCGCGAAAGCGCCTATCTGTCCAATCGGATTACTCGGAAGGAATACGGCCACATCTGCCTATCGGAGAGCGACGGCCCCCACGTGGGGTGCAACGATACATGACATCATCCCGCGGATCCACAAGGCATCATCCGTCCGTCCCCCCATGTACAACAACAACAGCAGGCATTGATGTGCCGACGATGATATCCAAATTTGACAGAGACAGCACAAATTCCACATCCGCGCTTCATTAGGATGTTTTTTTTAAAACCGCCCAAATAAATGAATTTTTGGGTGAGACCACCACCAGCGAGCCGGGGAGGGAGGTGTGCAGTGCAACAAGCATTCTTCAATTGTTATCCCCATACAGGGGCAAAGCAGGGGAGATGGGGGGCTTGTTTGTAATACATGCTGATAAAATGTGAAGCGATGTTGCTGTGAAACATCTAAAGTAGCAGCCAGAATCAGAAATGTGCAGGCTAAACTCCCCCCAACACACACACACCGTGAAGGACACACTAATGACCAATCGATCGACGATGTCCACCAAATTAAAGCCACGGGGCCGACTCGACATACATTTTTTTAAGCCTTAAACATCTCGTGATTGTTGCACAACACATCCGCGCGCACACCTATCAGTATTTGTGTAATAGTTGCACTGCGGGGAGAGGAGAGATGATTGCCTTTGTCTGATATGAACATCAGCCATGTCTGAGCGCTGCCTCTACGCCTTGTTTTGAATGTTCAACTCTGCCCCACGTGGGACTCCTCTGCGGCTTTAAGGCCTCTCGTCCAATCGCAGCGCGGTGCACTTACTCGCCGGCTTCTCATTGGCTGAGCGGCGTCGAGCCTGTCATTCACGGAGCAGCATTGTCAATCAATACCACGCGGGGTCAAGCGCTGACAAATGCCTGTGCTCCTCGGTCCTCTGCCTGTGAATAGAGCCTGGAATGGCTGCTTAATTAGCTTCGAATGGCTTTTCTCTCCAGTTCAAACAATCTGTTACCACCACGTGGTAATGAGAGCCTACATTAAACAAAGGAAGAAAGGAAGCATGCAAACAGTTGTAACATTACAACCTGTAGTTTTCCTTTACATATGGGCCTATGTAACGAGCAGACAAAAGCTTCTTGTTTACCTTTTATCACAAAGGCCAATCGAACCTGCTCTGACAATAAACCTGAGTGTAATATTAATGTTGTGCTGTATGCATGGAGGTTTACACAATCAAACGCCAAAATGATAATAATATACGCGACACTTGTCATCTTGTTTTTAAAGAAGCCACTTAAATCTGTTATTTCTCGGCTGTGATAACAAGCAGGAGAAATTAGGAAAAACAACAGCCAGATGTATTAAAATAGCAGCCTAATTGTATTATCACCAGTCTTTCAATGTATAGCACGCAATCAAAGGTGTTAAATTAGCAAGACACTGAGAATCTTTACACATTTGCAACATGTAATCTCATATAAAACAGAATTTAATCATGGATGTGCAGATAAAGCAAATTTAACATATAATGATATAAGTGCGTCTCGACTAAATTGCAAAACAAGCAGCCACGTTTCACACGGAGCATAGCAGTAGCTTTTTGGGAATGCTAAGGTCATTTTGTCATGTTAAGGTCTGAGATTGCCCAGCAGTGGTCTTACTTGTCATTCTTGTCAGCCACCTTGAGGATGTGGGATAACTGTGTTATTTCCAAAAGTATGGAGGCAGTCTGTGAGAAACTCAAGCACACACAAGAGCTGGCGGGCTAATCTCAGCCAGGCACCCCCTCATGCTTTTCAATAGAGAGTGCTTGGATTAAAGGCAACAAAAGGCCGGGGCCAAACCCCAGGGAGAGGGGGCCCTCCGCCCACTGAGACCCCCACACTGTTTATTTACACGGAAACCCCAGCCTCAGTGAAACTCCCACCCTCAGGCATTACACACTGGCCTATTTGCAGAGGTGGCTCTAATTCTTGACAGAGCAGGGATTGTCCTCACTCCTGCCACTTTGAACTCAGGCGCAACTCACTTTCCTCAAAGCTCAGATATAGCTAGTGAGCAAATATTTTACTTCTTCCACAAAACAATTACTGCAGGGCTTACTGTCCAGAAGCAGCTATAGGTGTCACACTCTGGATGCATTTCTGTGGAAAAACTTGTATTGGAAGTGCTTGAAATCGTGCTTTTTGCAGCCGCAGAACAAGGCAAAGATCAAGGACGTGGTGGAACTATTTATCATCAACCTATATTGGATGTATTTGGAGATTACACAGTGTCGGCTCATTAACGTGACTCGCAGTTAATAAACCGCTTGGCCATTTTTCTCTCTCATGCAGGCTCACTTTCCTGTTCACGAAGCAGAAAATGAGGGCCCTGTTACTGCAAAGGCTGGGTTTGTACTGCAGTGACTTACACTTCAGGGTACTGGCATGCTGTTTACATGGAGATGCACACAGACATACTGCACGTTCACAAACAAACACTCACATACTGTGTATCACAGCCACGTCATTCACAGGCAGGAGGCAGAAATTCACAAACACACACACACATTCCAGGCAACAAAGGGCCTTCAGTGTGGGGTGGAAAGATGAATCGGCTGTACTGTATTATCAGGATGACTCATCAGGCAGTAATCAATGAAAACAGGATGAAAGTCCTTATCAAAGGAGAAAAATGCAGACATGAGGAACGTCTCAAAACAAAAAGATGAGGTCTTTGGCAGGAATCCGGAGCTGTATTTAGCCCTCGGCTGAGAGGACATGGAGTCAGTTGCTACTCTGAAATTAATATTCTCTGTTATCAGCCGTCCCTCACAGATAAACACAAGTACTGAGGATGATAACAATACATATAACCAGAGCTTAAACTCAGGGGGATAGAGGTTAATCTTTCAAATTAAAACATTTGCTGCCAAAAGTATTTTGTGCTTTTCCTTTCTGTTAACCAACAACAGCTAAATTAATTGTTTGGCAAATTGTTTGATGCAATTCATACATTTGATTAATTTCAGAAATATTTAATCATCTCTATCCTGGAGGATTAGCCTGACACCAGTTTTTGGCAGGGCTGTGGTGATATATCTTACAATTCAATAGGATCACGATACTTGGATGCAGTTTCAATATCTATTGCGATTGACAAGTATTGCCAATCAATATTACGACTTATTGTGATTTTTGTTTAGGCTACTTTTTTAACACTACCCCATGGTAAAGGGTTAAATCACACACTTATAAAGACAGAATACCATCAGACATATTTCCATACTTTTTTACATAAACCGTGCTCACTACGATAGTGCAGCATTTCCCATTCTTTGATTAACTTGGGGTGACTGCTGCAATAACATTGACTGCCACATATTGATTTTGATTTTTTTTTTAAGTAAGTAAAATCCTATTTCACTGCAGAGCTGCATGCAGTGTATTGATTTGCACACCATACCTTGCTCTGAGTTCACTATCTTTATCTTTATCGCTGTTAATCAGAGAACAGATGAGACAAGAATTTTGCAAGTTAGCTAGTTAGCTAACACGCCCCTCTGTCACACAGACACCAGATGATTACTCTGGTTTCGCAGATGGACGTTCAGTTCACCACTGTAGCAGCTCGAATTCAGCCAGTGGCCGGGCTGCAGCTGCTGGTGGCCGGTGGCAGCTCGGGGTCTGACCTGTGTAAGAGCAGATACAGAAAGAGTGCTGATCCAGTAGTGAGTTCAGGCAGTCCAGGGTAAGACCCTTGGTACCAGGGTTTCGCTGGCTAAATTGAAGTTACTACAGGGTGCTAACCTCATGTCTGTGTACTCAGACTGACCGCCATTTTTTGCTTTGGTCTTGATTTCTTGACATGGATGTGAAGTCACGTTACTCATAGACTATAATAAAAACAAGACTTCTTTCCACTGCTAGCATAGACTAAAATAAAGCGACTGAATATGAATTTTAACGAGTCAGGTTATAAAGTTTGTGATACTTAACTGAATACTTTTTTTTCTAATACTTATACTTAATACTTATTTCTATTCATATCAGAAAATGTCACATTCTGTCTCAAATATAAGCAAAATTACTTCATAGTTCCACAACAAATTCCTAATTTCTATTGCAAGCCACTGTTACATTACAAAGCATCCTCCCAGTAAGAATATAACACACTAGACACACTGTACATTCTCCAAAATGATCCCAAATAAGAACATATGTACTCTTAGATCATCTGCCAAGATGATTTTGTATCAATGTTTCCAAGAATCTTCTCCTGTGTGGCTCCATATGATGCAAGCTTGAAGTCTAATAGTGAATTTGTTCATCAAGAAAACATCATTTGGTTGGTGTGGAAACCCCGCAGTGGCTGCTTTAACATGCTAACATACATATTAAAGACATTAAAGTGCTGATGAAAAGTGCAGAACATTGTTAACTCCCAGAGAGTTGACGTGAGAATTAAAAAGAGGCTCAGGGTGACAATAAAACTGTCTCCAGCATTTATTGGCTGTTTGTTAATCTATTGATTTAACTAGCACCCATAACATCCTCATCTTTCAATTACAGTTAAGTCCTATAAATCACAGTGTGTTAATTCAGCACGCTGAGTCCATACAGGTTCAAATATGCTGATACAGAGTGAAACCACAAAGGCTCTGTGTTCAGTCTGTAACACGTCTCGGTGCTGAACCAGCAGGACGCACGCAGCTGATACACGAACACCTCTTCCTCCTCATACCGCCTCATCCTTGTACACAAAGCTGTTGTCTTGCTATGTTGTTATTGTTCTGCGTCCACCACACACAGCAGAGCTGGAGGGCTGCCAGTTGTATTCTTATCCACTTAAATTCAGCGGCGTACTTTCAGAGAGGTGATGGTGGCGCACAGTAGCCCTTACATGTTTCACTCACACCCTTCACACTGCATAATAAAGAATCTAAATTGCTGTAGCGAGAGAGCTTGTTCAACAGACCCTCAGCTCAGGAAATATATAGCTGCATCGTTTTTATTTAGACAACAAACTTGCAGATTACAGCCAGTATGTGCACTGAATTATTCCCCACTGGCAGCCTCCTTTTGGACACAAACGCTATGAAAAAAGATTCAGCATTAAAGTGATCAGAGGATCAAGCGGTACCAGTTGATTGAGAAGACCTTGAGCCGCTCAACAAAGATTGTGTTACTCTAATCCAGTTTGCTAAATGGCTAATGTGATTAAAAAGATTCTTTAGGCCTAAATTCAGTTATGGTCCATGATTACATTCACATGGCATGGGAATGACTTCACATGACTGTCTCGAAAAAAGAAAAAAATGTTGTCAAGGTAACAGCCCATGCAAGGAAAGTGCAATTGCTATCGAGGTCAGAGTCTGTGAATTGTTTGGCTAAGTGTCTCATGAGGGCGCATATTACATTCTGTAACGTGTACTGCAGGAAAAAAAACATCAATTTTTTCCTGCAGTAATGTAAAGCAACTTTGCAGAGGTCAAAACTGAGATGAATTTATTGCAGAGTGTAATGAATGGCAAGCAGAGCTCTTTAACTAGCTCCATAATGACAATGCGAGCTGTGTATATCTCTGAAATCTCCTCAGGAGACCGCAAGCTTCTCTCCTCATATACTGCATTTCACCACTTCTGCCTCACTGAGGAGCATTTCATATTCCCTGGCACACAGTAATATAGCTCCACTCCTCCATGCCAAATTGACTCCACAAGTGCTCCTATACCTGCTGACTGACACATGCTCGCCGAAAATGATTCCTTCACCAGCAGCCGGCATTGCTGCTTGCTCTGGAGGGGTACTTGATTCCATTATTAAGTTGAAAAAGAGAGACAGAGCGGAGGGGATGGGGAGAAAAAAAAGAAGCTCGACTGGGTAGAGAAGAATAATAGAGAGCTGAGGAAGTTATCAGGGCAGCGGAGAGTGAGCCTGCCGTCTGACAGCAGATCAGAGAGCTCCTCCAGCTGGAACCCCTGCTCATGAGCCCGCCAGTCGACCAGGATGATGAGCTCTGCTGTGCAGGACAGGTCAGAGCGGTAACACCTATATACACTGAAGTGTATATCAGCTCCACATCTAAGCCACAGCACATCACTTCACCATCAGCGGAGGAGGAATTCTAAACTACCTTTACTTAAGCAGAGGTGAAAAGTAACTAACTACGACTATTATACAGTGATGAGTTCCTTACTACTACTACTTACTACATGCATTTTATGCTACTTTCTGCAGGAAACATTACACTTTTTACACTACATTTATGTGACAACTCTAGTTACTTTTCAAATTAACATGACATTTTTTTTAAAAAGTATGAAATAGAGACATTTTACTCTAAATATATCAGATGTAGTTTGTTCAACTGATCGAAAAGTATCTAACTATTCACAACAAATGAGCACAAATCTGTGCATCACACCTCTTTCTTCATTCTCCCCCATTAATCACCTCATGACCCCACATATTTATCTTGTGACCCTCTGAAGGGGCCTGACCCCAGGGTTGGGAACCACTGCACTTAACTACCAAGCTATAAAATGCTATTTATGCACCACATGTATCCACATTAATAATGTAAAAAATGACTGGAGAACAAGTACTTTTACTTTCATGCTTTGCAGTACAATGTCCTGATAATATTTATGTACTTTTTAAAATTTTTTATTCGGATGGGGACAAGTATGTAGAATAAATAAATGCCACGCACCACAGCTTTGCAGCCTAAGTTACTTTGCAATGTGTGTCACTAGATGGGACTTAAAAATACATACAAGTACAAAGTAGCAGAATATGGAAATATTCAAGGAAAGAAGGAGTATCTCAAATTTGTACTTAAGTAAAAGTACTTAGTTACGTTCCAACATAGCTCATCATCCAGCAGCCTTCATATCAGTAAGAAGTTTGATCAGAATCAGTCCATTATTCACATATGATCACAGGGATTGATTGTTTAGGTGTTTGACGTCCTCAGAATACTGCTATCCGTGTATTTCTGTTCCCTAAACAAGGACACAAACGGGTTAAAGAATTATGGAGCCAGAAGCCCTGAGAGAGAAAGTGAGAGCAAATCAACAAATTAATGCCTGTCCTATGAGAGGCTAAGCCTCTTATTTTTATTTCAAATGAGGATAGAAATTGGCTTCCTTATTAAATCTAATTATTAGCCAGTGCCCTCCAAAAGTCTTCTGAAATCGCCTGGAGCGACCAGGCTATTAGCATAAACACCACCACTGGCAAGCTTAAAACAAATGGTATATTTAGTCAGTGTTAATGGGATTAAAGTGTGCTGGATTCAGGAGCAGTTCTACTAACAGTGAGCATCACATCTTCATTATGGATGCCCTGACTTCTCCATTTCCACTCTCTTTGTTTGCATTTCATTCCACTCTGCTGCCTCCCGCTCCTCTCAGTTATTCAACAGATTGTGTTCAATCTTGATCCAAAAATCCCAGACAATCATAAATAATAAAGGATTACACCAATCTCTGAAAAGCTGGTGGCTCGCCAGCGGCAATGCGCACACAGAGAAATAATTGTTGGCCATCTGTGCACCAGATTGGTAAGAGAAAGGGTAAACAAAGAGCACAGTGTACCTGCTAAAGCTTCCTCCCCTTCCCTCTCTCCCTCTCTCTCTTTAGCCAGGGAACATGAAAGGCTTTGATGACGCTCACCCCTGCAGAATCCACTGGCTCGCTCCAAGAGATTTTTTGATTAGGAAGGTTTCAGAACCACAGACTGACAAGCCGCGCCTGTCAGGAATCTAACAAGGCTTGGGGTTATCTCTCTATCAGCAGCCAAACAGTGGTGATACGCTGCAAAATGCCAGGAAAATAGAGTGAGGATGGAGGATAATTGACCAGACAAATGATCGCATTTACATGTCATACACACAGCTCTCCAGGAACCAAAATCAAGTCATGAAAGCTTACCCTCTGCAGTCCATAAATCACTCCTCTGTGGGCTGAGACTGGATTGGAGCACATTGCCAGAACCTCTGTTAGGGATGCACGAACCTACGCTGAACATCACAGATCCTTATTAGGGAAAATTGATCTTGCTGCTAAAGATTGTGCAGGGGTCAATCAATGCATTTTGATTTGAGCTGTAAAGCTAATCGTGATATGTTTTAGATTTATGGGTCAGAGAATAAATCAATATGAAAATGGATTTCACATGGGTTCCACCACGCATTCAATAGCCTGATTGACTCCAATTTACGGCCTCGTGATTAAGACTCATTTGATGTGAACCATCACATTTTCTGTTTGGATAATAATCGCCAAATGTGGGATTTTCCACACGAAACGCACAACACCACAGCTGTTTCCACCTTTTAATGGGAAGTTAAACAAAAGCCTGGGTTTTGCATGCTTCTGCTGCTTCACAGTCTGTGCAGGGAGTGAAAAATGACCTCACAGCTTCCCATCCATCCCAACTGGAGGACCCTCATTATGGTGTGAGATTTATATATGTATATGCAGAGAGAGAGAGATAGAGATAAATAGTGCGAGATTCTGGAGCAGGGAGGAGACAAAAGATAGGGCAGAGTCATAATGAGCTGTGTTTATGTGTAACGTTGCTTGGCCTGTTGACAGCGGTTAATGAAGTTACAGTTAGTGGGGGGGATCTGCTGGCACTAATTAAACTTACTGTCATTAGCAGTGTTGGAAAGAGGAGGCGCTGCAGCAGGAATGGGAGGAGAAACACAGACAGATCCATCAGAGCAGCAGCAGCAGCAGCAGCAGCAGCAGCACACAAACAAACACACACAGCAGCTATATGTGACGAGGGGGATTAGATAGAACTTATTGTATACAGGGAACTCCTGACTTTGCATTTAAAGTTTATACCGTGATACAAATCCTTTTAAAAGCTGACTTACTCAGAAATAGAGGCTGCTTTCTTTAAAGATTAACAACATATCTACTCCTACAGGAGAAAACTGTGATAGGAGGTGAAGAATTTAATCATATATACTGTATATACAACAGTCTATCAAGTGCCTGAAGAAATAAAGTCAACTGAGTTTATATTAAACAGCAGATGCAGGAAATATTTTACACCTAACTGAGCCTACAGTGTGGATTGGCTCCTGTGGAAGCCACAGCTCTGACATCTGGAAATGTTGCAGTCACCACCGAGCTGTTAGAAAGTGGGAGAGAGCTCGATTGACTGTCACAGAGTCTGAGTAGAGCTCAGTGTGTGCCATCTCAACCACAGCTCCATCGTAGCCTGTAATCCAGCTCACCACCAAAGCCACCGCTGTTGGCTGCCTGCGCAGACCAAGCCTCACTGTTTGTTTATGCAGCACGTAGACCCGGCCATTAAAAGTGGGAAGCCTGTCAAAAATAAAAAGAGACTTTTCATGTTTGAGGGCTGCAATTGTGGCTCTTGTGTGATGTTTTTCCTCCACACTGACCCCTTGCTTTGAGGTCGGGAAGCCGCTTAACCCTGGGCTGTGGAGCCAGCCGATTGGCTGGGCCAAACACAGTATTTTTGAATGTGGTGGCGTAGTGGGTGCCTCCGGCAGAGGTACTGTGGTTGCGTGCAGTGACTGGCTGTGTAACCAAAGCAGCCTACACATCATTATAATGGCTCCTCAGGCAAAGAAGCCAAAGATCCTTCATAAATGTGCACATCATTTCCCTCATTATGTCCTAGTTACCTTTCCTCATGCTCCCCAAACCTCACTACAAGGCAAAGTTAGGCATGCAACAAGCTGAGCAAAGGCCCCTGATGCAGAAATATAGGTATAGAAACATTCGTACAGAAATACTCAAATAATCTGCGTAAATACGTTTGCACAACATGCAACCCTGCCATATACAGAAGCTGCCTACAAATGACAAGCTGTTTAAAATCACTATTCCCAGCTCACAGCCATTCAAATACTAAAGCAGCGCAGGGAGAATGTGGAAATTTGCTATGTAGTTAACTTGCGACAGCCACCAATTAGGTTTACGATTCGGGCGCCTTTGGGCCACTGTCGCCAGGCCTCAGTCTCCCTCTGATGTCATTACACAAATCTGCTGCAGTCTGACAGAGCAACAGGGCTGTAGGACACAGGGGGGAGAAGGAGAAGGAAAGTTGGCTCGGCTCCTCTCCTCTGATAGCAGCAGATAAGCCAGCCTTGGGGCCTCTTATCTCATCTGTGGATCCTGTGTAAATGTAAGTTTTAGTCTGGCAGATTACATCAGCAGAGCCTGTTGGGGACAGAGGCCGGCCGCCGGGGGACCGTGATGACTCCCCTCATGCGACAAATGCATCCCCTCCACCCTTCATGGACTAACAAAGCAGGACCGGAGTGTACTGTGGGAGACGGCTCCTCTCAGCCAGTTAAAGTGAGTCCCCAAAGGAACCGGAATTAAAACTGTCAACTTCCATTTAGTCCAAAACGTTCACCCCATAGCATTTGTTTTCACTGTCAGCAGCACACTGTGTGCAGTGATAGTGATATTAGTGGACAGCATGTCTCACTTTGTATAAACGTCTGTATTGCAGCTGTGTGGAGGTGTGTGTCCCGACAGGAGGAGAGCCGACCAGCAGACGTGGGACAGGCCCTCCGCGGTCCAGGGGCCACAAAGGTGCCATGTGACTGTGAGAGGTTCATTTTAGGATACATAAACACACCCTCCCTGTTTGTCTAAATGTCCCTCTATTCGTCTACTGTATGTACAGCACATTCCAGACAGACAGACAGACAGGCCACATCTGGGGAGCAACCAATAGGAGGCCGTCCCCCTTCCTTCTTCTCTCCCTGCTCACTGCGTCTGTCATCCCACCCAGAGAGGGGAAGTGGTGAGGTTGGAGTGGTTGGCCAGACGGGGCCAGCTGTGTGACCACAGACCTCTGAGTGTGTGTATGTGGGAGGGAGGGAGGGATCCACAGTCCTTATTACAGACCCGACTACACACTGGGCCTCACAAACAGCTACTTCAGAGCCAGCGGCAGCCACGGAGCAGCAGCAGAAACACTGCAGGATTTGTACTGTGACAGCATGAGAATGTATGTGTGTTTGATACGATCCGTCACAATCAGACAAATCTAATGTTTTTTAATGCATTCTTTAATGTATGGCTGGTTCATTTCTAGATGGAAATAAAAAAAATAAACGTTGCTGTTTTGCAGACAAAATAAACAGATTAGTCACTGAAATGACAGACTTAGTAAAGTGATACAGATGTTAACTAGCCGTGGCAGTTTTGGGAGGAATGTGTTGCACCGCAGTCTGCTGCCAACTCATATCAGCTGATAGCGACTGCTGCTGGACTGCACCGTCAGCTGGATCACAGGACAGAAGGTCTCAGAGTGATGATGTCACTGTTTTGCCTTGCTCCCCAGGGCGGTGATTTATGAGCT
>CAFUXE010001085.1:144497-202258 GCA_903364295.1 Serranus cabrilla
AAAAAAAAAAAAAAGAAATAGAAAAATGTTGACTTCATTTTGCAGCACACGTAGATGTTCACATACAAGCACGCACACACACAGGCCAGTACATACGCACACTTGCACAGAAGCAAATACAGAATAAATTAAGTATTGCATATATAACCTTGGCTATTTGCAATTTGTCATGCAGCCCAAGAAAGATAATTGAGGCAACCTCCCGGTATGCAAATGGAATGATAATCAGCCTGCGCCACTCTACCAAACACACATGCACAGAAAAAAACAGTTACATTGTTAGCAATTTCTAATAGAGGACACCTATTGACCCATTTTCTCTTGGAAAGCAATTTGTCCCTCCAAAATAAAACTAATAGGTGGCAAGATGAATGGATTAGAGTGGGCTAGACTGGGTGCACCGTGCCACGAGGCACTAAATCACCAGATTATTAGTTTTATGAGCCAAGCCCATGAGAGAATAATTGCTAATGTTCCCAGAGTAACCAAGGGAAATAAAGGTAATGGAGCAATTTATAAATTCTGATTGGTATACATAGAGAACTTCCAGCCCATCTCCTTTGTTATTTTACTGCTCTCGATAAAATACGCCTCAAGCCACACAAACACTGGGGCCGGCTATCAAAATCAATACAATCACAGAACCGCGAGCGCTGCTTCTGCTCCTTTGTTATTTTTAGTGCAATGCAGCCTGACTTGCAGTTATGAATCAAAATAATGTGTAATGAAAAAAACCTAGCAACATCAACTTCTATTTCTTAACTTCATTTAGCCTGTCTGAGAGACATACGAGTGATGATTCACCCCAACACAGTCTGCATGGGTGTGTTTTATTGATGACAAAGAGAAGCTCTGTCTGGGATCACCACAGTTTGGATTCCAGAGCTCAACCCTTAAAGACCTAAATAGAGCAATTCTTGTCTTTTTTAGAGGAGTACAAAGGGTTTCAGGGGGAGATAGCAGGTCAGCAGTAGACGCCACATAGAAGTAATATTCCTCATCTGAAGGCTGGGAACCTGAAGATTAATATGAGCTACAACTGCTCTGGTCATAAATCTCTAATAAACATTTCCTTTGTGTTTGAAAGTGTGGTTTATCAGGGTTTACTTATGATGGAAGTAACTTCTGAGTTGATTCCATTTGTTCCACAGATTTGGTGCTAAATTTAACCTTCTTTATACCACTTGAGAATTGATAAAAATGGTCAAAAATCCCTCTGGAACTGCACATTAAAATCCATTAGAGGAGATTTCTGCAGGAATTGCATTTTACAGTAACTGGGTGGTGAGCACTTCTATTCTGTTAACTGCTGAGAAATCCCCTTTTCCTTTTTATACATAGGAAAGCCATACATCCTCTGAATGCACTAGGTCTTTAGTTAGTGGTTGTAAAGTTTCACGAGGCTGTGATTACTCCTGAGGTCACAACAGGTCATTTTATACAGTGAGGTCAAGTTCCAAAAAATGGGATTCACAAGAGTCTCAGCCTTCCAGTCATAACCCCATATACGCAATTCCAAGACGGTTTAGAGACTCCAGTATGCACAGTAATTAAAATACACAATTTTAAGACAAGGAGAAAACAAGCCATTTGTACTGCATGCAGAAAACCTGCCTGCTGCAGCCTCTTAAAGACAGATATGTCGGCCATTGTACAGTGATGCCGACAGACGGAAGACAGACAGGGTGCTTAGGCAGACAGGTGTCCTGTTTAATCCACCCAGCTCAGATGAATAACCGTCCTTCACTCATCCTGTTTTGTGTAACCACACAACTTTCCATCACACAGACCCAAATCCCTAATTTCCACCTCTTCACAGCTCTCTGATGTTTAAATTGTAAGTTGCACTAAGTCCAAACGTCGTCTGAAATGTTCTGCAGATGTAAACCCTTCTCATGTGGCTCATGAAAGAGAGAGATGTATCTGGTTAGAGAGGGCTCGTTGCTTTGCGGCCGCAGCCTGCCTGCCTCATATTCCAGTCAAAGTGGGTGGTCCCAGCGTCTTCTCATCTCCATTTCTCAGGAGGATAAACAGCACGTATCCTGCGACAATCAACTCCTGTTGTTATGTTTTAAGCAAACCGCCAAATTATAATTTCATTAAAATCAAAACAAGCCAGAGTGCTGTTTAAACTAGACATGTGCAGCTATGGCCTCTAATGTAATTTGATCCACTGCTGGATTGAATTACACGTTGAAGTCAGGGTGAGAGAAGGTAAAACAGATTATGTGTAGAAGACAATATGGCAATATGGACGCGGGGTGAGAGTGTCATATCATCTTCCAGCCCTTTACTGCTTGTCTGCTGCTGCATCTGTGATAGATTTGCTCTGCTGGAGCGTTTGCAGCCGAGCAGAGCTGATGTCCTACCATATGCAAGCACTGTACACACATGCACACACTCACTTGCACACACACACACACAATACTTGACCTTTCAACAGCGGTGATGACAGCTCACAAGCTCCTCTTGTAACTGAAAAGCTCCTCAGACTTTCAACCCACTTCTTGTTTTTATGTGGTGAAACGGCGCTGCTCACTTCCTTGTCTTACAGGTATGAAGTAACACTGTGAACTGTGACAGCACAATCTGTTCAGACCTGTTGAGTTAAGGTTAGTGTTCTTTTTGTGTATTTAACGATCATTCCTAAGAGGGTGATTCAGCCGAGACAATTCACCGATGTCCTCGGGCTAATATGTATACATTTTTTCAAATCCAGACTCCCACACACATGCACTTTGTCATCCCATCTGTACTTCTGTAGTCCCACAGAGAGGGTGTTTCTGGGTCAGATCGTCAGTTCGTCATCACCTCACATTTCCTGTTATGAAATAGCAAGACATCCGACACAGTGTAGAAGAGATCTTAACAAACCATGAGAGCGGAAACTATGTGGGATGGAAGTTTATCTCACAGTTTGAAGATTTAATTCTGCTGAGTTTGTTTTTATGTAAATTTTTTTATTATGCTAACGCCATTGATGAATTATTGAATATACCTTTTAGGGAACAGGCTCAAGGGTCCAAAGGGTCATGGGGCCCGAGGACGAGAGCCTCCTGAGAGATTTTTAACATTTTTAGTTTTAATGTCAATCAAAGGAATACAAGGAGAAACAAAAGGACGACAAAGAAGAAAGCCAAAGACTTTCAAAGAGACACAAACAGCCAGAAAGAGATGCACAATGACCACATAGGGATGCAAAGACACTACAAGCTGAAGCAAAACAATTACAAAGATACACAAATTGGCAGCAAAAGGATGCAAAACAACCCCAAAAAGATGAAAAACTACAACAAAGACACAAAACAAATTGAGAGAAAGGCTACAAAGAGATGCAAAATAAACAAAAAATACTCAAAAACACCACAAACAGATGCAAAACAGCTACAAAGAGATGCATACAACCATAACAACTAGACAAGACACGCAAAATGGCCATCAAATAGACTCAAAACAAGCTCAGACAGATGCAAAACCACCTCAAAAAGTCAAAAAATGTCCACAATGACACTGAAAATAACCACCGCCAGTAGGAACCGGGTCTGTCCACGGCTGACGGTGAAACATTTCATTCTGGCTTTACAGTATCGTTTAAATTAAAGCAGGTTTTAAAGCAATTCACTATCAACCTCAAATGTCAATTTAATTCCACACACAGCTTTCAAGAACCACTGACAGCAGGACGCAAGCTCAGACATGGAAATTGATTTTCCAAAGGATTGATTCCACCCCGGATCTTATGCTGATCTGCGGAGGAAAAAAAGCTGTAATGACACATTCTGTGATCCCACAGTTTCTATACGATGTGGTTAGGTTTTATCCAAATGCGACAAGGCCTGTAATAAATCTTGTCTTCCTTCCATCAGCTTGCCAGCAGCTGGGAGCCGTCAAGGGAAGCCACCCCAAGCAAAATGTTATTCCAGCTTGTTAGTGTTTGAAGTCACAGCAAGCTGGGCTGCAGAAGCTGCTGCCTGTGGTTTATGGCTTGTGGGGTTGCTCAAGATATGGAGTCTCACTTTCCAAGTCAGGATGTCTCACCGCCATTGAAGCCACAACTGTAGCTGTGAGATAACGCAGGCACGTTGAGAGGAAAGGACTTCAGAGCACACATGTGGTCTTGACTCAGTGAGTGACAACACTACAGTATGTGTGTGTGCATGTGTTTCTGTGTGTGTGTGCGTCTCAGCCCATGTTGTTTTTCCACATCCACCTACTGATGCAGTGCTGCAACCACTTGCTGACACACTATTGCTTCCTCTTCTTTCTACTTTCAAAAACTTGCTTTTATCCAAAAACACGCAGCTTTTTAATGAGTTTCCTTGCCAGGTTTTTGCACAACAAAACATTTGTATGCTCCCTTTCACTGTGACAATAAATTAATTAGGCAGTCCTGACAAACTAGCAAAATTAATGTATTTGTACTCAGACAAACAAAATGAATAATGAATGTAAAAACGCAATTGTGTTTCTGTGCAACAGACGGGGAAATTTTCATATTCCTCTACAAGGCCACTAAGCCACAGAGCTCCTTTGATTTCCAAAATGTAATATTGTTTGGAATATCTTGGTTCAGATCAAACTTCAGCAAGTAATGCGGTTGTATTTCAACAACAAAAGGTCAAAGGTTGTCAGAGACGCAGAACACACACTCCCCCAGTCTCTGATATATTTTCTGTAATCCCTCATTGTTGCATTTTGGGAATAATCCATCAGATACCATCACAGTCCCAGTGAGGACCCTTAAACATGTACAATTTACAACCCAAGGTACTTTAAGTGGAAAGAATAAGTGAAAATATCCTGTTAAACTATATAGAAAATCAGTATCGGAAGAAGTATCCAGGTGTCTCACTTATTAATAACAAGCAATTCCAGCATTCAAAATTATACTAAAGTATAAAAGTATTATGAGTAGAAATTCCACTTTCAGCACATTGAATGATCATATATAATATTACTGAGGCATTAATGTGTAAACAGGATTTTAAGGGCTGTATCTGAAAGGAAAGAGGTTTGTCCACTTGGAGTTTTGTCTTGCTATGTTTGCGTTGTCTGCTATTTTCGTAGCTTTGCACCCAAAGGAATAAGCCCATAAACGTCCTGAACACAATAAAATGAGAAGAAAGGAGAAAATACAGACGGCACCACACACTTCCAGAGGGTCATAAATAATCCTTGAGGAGAATTACTTTTACTTACATGTTTGAAAATCCTGCATATTATATCTTTAATTACTTTATACATTAAGAAAGAGATTTTTAGTGGAATATACACACAAATACAGCTCAAATAAATGTTGGGGAGAGAAAAGTACACATTAAAAAAGTAACACAAAATGGAAATAAAGACTAGTTCAAAATTATACATCAGCAAATACATGTTTCCATAAAGATTTGCAATGAGAAATCTGTTTCTGTATGTCATGTTTTTCCTGTCTTACAGTCCTTTCTACTATTGAATGTAACCATTATTTTCATTATCAGTTAATCAGATTATAAAACAATCTATGTAATGTCATAAAATAATTATTTCCTAGGGCACAGTGGGCAAATGTGTTGTTTCATCCAACCAACGGTCCAAAATATATTTAATTCACTATCACAAAAGAAACAGGCAACAAAAACGTCCAAGTGAGAGACTGTTATTAGTTAATGCTGCTTTAAAAATAACACCGTTTTTCATTTATTAGAATAACTGCTGGTCTGTTTTCTGTTAATCCATTAATCTATTGATCGGCTTATTGTGTCAGCTCTACTGCTTATAAGTAAGAGTAACAAACTGGGGTGAATTGTCCACAGGGGAGAGGAGAGCAGGGCCGAGGCAGCTGGGAGAGAGTGTGCTCAGTGAGAATGACAGGGGAGGATGTGAAAATGTCTCCCATGTTCTACTATGAATAAACCATTAGAGCTTAAGTGAAGGACATGCAGATACTAATTGGATATGCTTGGTTGATTCTATTACACTATGAAGATAAGGTTAGGCAGAAAGGTCAGGAGGGCAAAGAGATGCTTCATCTGATTCAGTGATAGTTTTCTACTAAACCACCCTCCCCCGCCCTCACACACACGCACACACACACACAGACATGACCTAGGGGTCAGCTGTCGTGGCTGCTGCTCCGGCGCGTCCCTTAGGGACAGCGGGCGGACAGGCTATTGATCAGCTGCACTATTATCAGAGCTGAAGCTGTTTATCATGCTGTCTGCTCCCAGCAGGGAGTCTCCGTCTCTAATGGACCGTGGTACGGCACTCCCCTGCACCTGTCCTTGTCACCCCCACACCTTAAGCACCATCGATCCCCACATCACCTGTCCTTGCTCCCGGGTGCTGCGCTCTCTGGGGGAGGGAGGCTCCTCCTGTCCTGTCAGCACTGAAATATGTTTCTCATTGGTGTCGCCCGGCTGATGAGTGTCTCCTCTGTCCTTTTAGAAACCACTGTCACCCTGATAACTGCAGTTTGGGAACAACAATGATATATCATATCCTTAAAGTCTGACCTGTGACACATTCAGCAGCCGTAGGTCCTTCTGAAACTTTTTAAATGTTAGTTAGGGTCGTCTCCCATACAGGGATCACTATGACATCATCTGGGTTTAATCTCTCCAGAGCCACAGAAGACATTATTCAACAATTTTCACTTTCCATGACCCTGACTGATGCAAATATGCAATGGAGCTTCATATTAGGCATAGAATACCTAATATGTTCCAGTGACTGTTCTAGTTAACATTATAAAACTGACGGAGATTAAAACATGTGTTTAACATTGTGAAACAGCACTTCTTGGTTAAAAAAAATCATGGTTTTGGCTAAAATAGTTACTTACTACAAGAAGGTTTTGAGCCGGGCTAAACACAGTTAACATGTTGTTTTATTAAGGTTTTATATTTTCAGGTGAGAGAGCAACCATTTAGATTCCCAATATGAGGTAAGTTTATCCAAATAACGCTGTTTGGAAAGCTGCTGGAACATTTTTGTTGTTGTTTGTTTTGTTGATAATATTCATTTGGTAAGTATGTAGTAAATACTGACTGAGCACATAGTGGCCAGTGTGCAATTTCAGTCACAGCCTTTGTCTCTCTTTATAGTACATCTGCTGACTTCCTCTTTTGCTCCTGTCATAGTAACTACGGCAACCAGGGGTCACCACATAACGATGAACAAAAATATTAGTCGTAATAAGCTGCGCCTCCTGGTGGGTTATATACAAATTACTTTTTGTAGGTACAAGTATGAACACTTGACATTTAAACCAGTTGTGTGGGGCTTTAACTTTACCCAGTAGTATGTAATGTATTTCTAGCATTAGCCCCGACGACAGAAAGAAAGACACAGCCCATGTTTGCTGACAAAGCTTGAGTGTAATTCCCGTTCACGGTGGGTGACCTACTATATGTGCTCACTTGATGGGATAAAACCGTGTCCAGTCACACACTTTGAGGCAGTGGTCAATATCTGTTCTGTGTACAGCAGAGCTGTTACACTGGCCCATTAAAAAGGAGCCAGTAAATGTCACACACCAGAAGCAGGGGCCATAAACAAGCCAGTGGACAGTGGTTATTCAGAGGTCACGCAGAGTGCTCAGTCGTCTGTGGCGGCTGGCCCGGGGAAACAAAGTGATGAGGATTTAATGATATCCAGCTTTGTGGCTATTGATAGCGGAGTCAATGGGCTGCACTGTGGGCGTCTCTCTGATACACAGCAGATTAGCAGCTCTGTGCCAGATGAAAACGTCAGAGATCAATAGGACACAGGGGAGAATCAATAATCGTCCCACTACTCTGTGGCTTTCATTTGGTGGATTGCTCTGGTCCTTTATGGCCTGCCGTTCTGTCAGCGTGCCATTAACTGCATTCATAAAACATGCATCACAGATCTGTCACGGGCATCATATGTTAATGCCTGCTGCTAATGAATATGAATGCTCTGTTCATAAGCCAAGTCTCTCTCTCATTACATTGCTTTACACCTCGCTGAGCCCGGAGAGCTCGCCTTGGATGAAATGTAAATCACTGCTTTATTGGGGTAAAATGCATGACTATCATACTAAAACGCCATGCAGATGAGAACAAAATATACTCACTTTGCAGTAGATCGAAAGCTTTGAAGCCAATAGTCTTGTAAAAGTGTGAGAAATGAGTGGGCTAATTGTAGCATCATCACCGAGCCTGAGATGAGGAAATAACAGAGAATATTCAGTCATGTCCTAAATACTATAATCAGCATTACCTGGCTTGTCGCGCTTCATTATAGTCCAGAGATCTTAGATTAATTAGCATTATTGTGCACAGTGAGTGAGAGAATTGGACAGTAATTACATTAACCTTCGGGATCACACCTTGTCTTTTTACAAGACGTGTCTGGGCAATAAAAGATTGCTACTGCATAGATGATTACTCTTATCCTTGACAGTGTCTGCCTTCCAAATTGATCCAATTAGCCATTCAGGGCTAATTTAATTACTTGGGGCTGCTATAGCCTCTCTATCTTTCTGTCCTTGCCACCAGGATAATCATAACTCTGAGCACTGGAACAGATTATCTTTAGCACATGCATGAAGAAAGCAAATTTAATCTGATATGGGAAAACACGAGTTAACAGTCCCTCTTACTGCAACTGAAAGCAAGTAAAAATACCCCTTCGTCCTGATTTCTCATGTATTTAAGTGCTCTATAGCTAGCTTATTATTCAGCACAGACAGACCTGTGAAGGAGAAGTTAGTGAGTCTAGCTTTGTCACAGTTATCAGTCTCAGAAGTCTCTTGGTAAACTTCTCTGGAATATCAATCACGTAAAAAAACGATGTTTCCTTTCAGGCACTAATGAAGGTGAGAGCTCGTTCGTATGAAGGAACATATCCATATGATTAGTATGCACAGAGCAGGCTCGGAGTTGATATTAGGTGAAACCGTCTTCATGCACACAGAGTAATCTCATCTGCTTCATTTTGAGCACAGCAGTGGGACGCCGGGCACGCACCAATCTTCTCTGCTCCGGGGACAATATGGGTTTGAGAAATGAGAGGTGGAAGCCACCGTGTTGCCAGACACATCCATAATTGGCAAACGGAACAAGATGAGAATGAACTCTGGGCTTGGCTCGTCTTTGTTGTAATTAAGATGAAATTCACCAATCATTTAAAGCTCACAAATGGAGGTTTGACAAGAGGCCAAGAGCCCATTGAAATACCATTGGCTTGCAGTTTAGGTATTTATCTGTCTCTGCAGAGCCAAAGAGCCGATATTTAAGCTTCTCCAATCAGCGTTCAGGATTGGGATTCCAGTGGTGAAGGAAAGATATCAGTGAAAGCAGTAAACATGTAGCTGTGACCGCAGACTGCCTGCAAAACGACCGTATAGCAGCTTGTTACGACACATATTTACGTTTGCTCTTAGGTGGCGACCTCTAGTAGCCGTAGTAGTTATGATGGGGAAAAGGAGGCAGGCAACAAATTCTGCAAAGGTAGGAGGGCGAACAAACACCGGACTTTGACCCAGGAGACGGCTGTTTGAGTCCCATGTGAACACATGAAGATTGCTTGTTAGCACATGCTAACAGACTGCCCACTCATTTAATATGTACAACATGCTGCTTACTAAACGATCAACGCTGGAGCTAATTTTCATACAGGTGTTATCTGGATAACTTTAAAACAGTTTGGGAAACTAAATTGTTGTTCTGACTTAAAATAGGTTCAGTATTTAAGTTTGAATAATAAAAGCTTTTAGCCTGGCCCAAAACCTCCACCGTGGTGCAGTATGAAGAGACGCAATGCATTGTGGGACAGCATGTCCAGTAACACAACATACTGAATTCTTGCTAGTCTTGTATACATCTGATCATATCTAAAGTACACAAAAACCTCATAATATGTAGTTGGAGCACATTTTATTCTCAATTTTACATCACAGTTAGTATGAACTGTACACAGTATGCCAATTAAAACATGCAAAAGTTATTTAGTTATTTTAACATTTGCAACCAACTACTTTAGCAGGTAACCATGTCACGCACTACGTCTTATTTTAGCCCAAACTGTGATCTTTTCCTCAACTGAAACCAAGCAACACTTTCACAATGTTTGCATGTAAAATATCATAAATTAAGACTTTGTGTACAGTTGTGAGTTCATTGAAGATTAGAGCTCATCTTCCTGCACACTAAAAGGAAACTAATGTACAGACCATATCATCTGTTGAACAGCTTCGGCGTGATAAAATTTACAGTTAACACATCTGTTGGATATCCAGGAAATGTTTCTTTCACATCTTATTTCTGTTCTATCTCCTCATCTATCTGTGGATTCAATTCATAAGCATGACGTGTTAGATTCAGTCCAAGTTTTGGAGCTAATGAGTTGAAAAAGATCCAGAGACTTGGTGTTCACAATAGCCAGTGGGAGCCACATTAAAGACTGTGTGTTCACAGCTCTGCTCATCCTACGGGGGCTTTCTTCAATGCCTGTGTGTGAATCTCACTTGGACATGAGCGGAGCGTATAAACAGGGCTTTAATCAGGGAATTGTTTGGGGAGAGTTCTTTTAATCTGTGATTATAACACCAGATCAATGAGGATTGCAGCTCTGAGCCGTGTCAGTGATAAAAAGGAGGATTTACATCAAATATTCATAGCCAGCTTTCCCAGAGGATTCACCACCACAGACAACCACTGACTTTTATTCTGTACAGAGCAGATGGAAAACAAAACCACCAAGTGAATTCTGTGTAAAGACTGAGCTGCTCCAAATTGTGTCTTATGTAAGGAAAGTTGCAAACCGCAGTAATTATCTACAAAGTGCTGCTTTATGTTTTGAGAAAACAGAACTTTGAACAGAAGAAAAACGGTGCTTTCTTGCCATCCTCCCCCTGCAACCAGCGAGCCGACAACATGTTAAACATGGTTACACAACAGTAGTCAATCAAAGCAGTCTCCTGAGACAAACTCAGCCTTGTCATCAGATAGTGTTTGGTCCTCGCTTCACGATTCCCTCTAAAGAACTGAAGCACAATTTAAGAGTGGACACAGTCTTTTAAGTGCAACGGCACAATGAATAATGAATGATCACTGTATTAACATAGTGAAACAATAAAAAGTTTTAAAGGATTAGAGCGGTTGATGTCTCCTGCTGGTCCTTCAAGTGCTATCAGCCAATCGCAGAGGCAGCTTAGGCTCAAATTGAGAAATTTTGCTTTCTTACATACAATATTATGCATCAATGAGAAGAACAAACGTTATATTCTTGGGCAGCTTTCTGAAAAGGCCTGCTGGTTAAAGGCACAGGGGTCCCACCTGGGTTTCACCTACAAAGTGCCACTCAAAGGCATATGAGCCAATCAGGAAGAGACTTAAAATGACCAAAGAGAAGCATAAAATGACAAGAAATAGACACAAAATCACTACAAAGTGATGTAAGATAGCTGCAAAGAGACTCACAACAACTATGAAGAGGGGCAAAACAACCACAAAGACTAAAAAAATAACTACCACAGACAAAAAAGTAACTGCAAAAAGAGCAAAAATAATTATAAAACTACCCAAATCAACTACAGAGATATAAAGTGAGATCAAAAAGACACAAAATGTGAGAGAGATGCTTTACAACTACTAGGAGACACAAAACAACAACAATAACTGTCCAAACAACTAAAGTTGTCCGTTTTCCTGTGCAGAAGAGAGGGTGAGACCGTTTGCATGTCTGTGCTCATTTGTATTTTAATCCGCCCATGGTTATATTTACTAATTTTTTCATTACGATAAAGTAATGCATTAAACAGCATTTCTTTTAATGGTTGCCAATACTATAACAAAGTGTTAGTTTAGAGACACAATTGTTTGCTAATAAATCCATTGCCTTGACGTAACATGGCCATTTATAACCAAACAGAACTCAGAGAACCAGCACAAGCTCATAGCAATGCGAGCAAGTTTAATCTTTTTTAATGTTTGATGGTATTTGCTTGAAAGCGAAAGCAACAAGTACATAATTATCCGTCTAATTAAGCTGCCAAAACACAAGCACAGTGCTGGAGCACCTCTGAAACAGTGAGTGCACCATTCATTAGCATGTGCTATAAGCTTATTAATCATCTAACAGCCAATTAGCACACTGTTACCATTTGCAGTGGGTGTGTAAATAAATTCCTGGGTTAATTTCTTCCTCTGATAATAAAGGGAACATTATGAAAATTAGCTCTGTGACTATGTAAATGATCTATGTCGTTAATTGCATAGCAGCGATAGATGTTTGCCGTGAACCGGGCTGGTGATGCAACAAATATTTCCCGGGCTGTTAGAGAAATTAATCGGGTAGCTGCTGATTCCCTGGAGGAATCCACAAGCTACAATAATGACATTTACCCAGCCCTCTGGCACGCTGATAATGACAATGTCGCTGCTTGGCAGCAGGCCAGTGGGAGGTGAGGGCGATGGTGTGGGGCTGGCAATCATCTCTGAGAAAGACAGCATGGACACACACACTAGCCACACTGGCAGAAAAACTGTGGGCTTTAAGGACTAAATCAGCTCTTGTATCACCCACTGGTAATTAATAATAATTGCTTTCTAATAAGGGCCATGCCATTAGCAAATTACCTCTCTACTGAAATGCAACCGCAGCAGAACATGCTGTTATTGGAAATGGAATCTAATGGGATTCACTTGACCAAAATAAAAACACACACACATACACACACACAAGCACAATGAATTCATTGAAAACAACTGATGACCACTCACTGCTAATGGAATTAGATGCATAATGCATTACGGCTGTCAAAATAATGTCATCACTTCCACAGACACGGAGCTGAAGCATTGTGCGGCTCTGACAGGAGAACTGAGGGGGATTTCTCTGTTGACGTTTTACTGACAAGTCGGAGAAGTGAGAGATGTTTGGATGTTAGATAAACAAAAAAGTGAGGTGGGCTCCGTTTCCTTTTTCTTGAACTCCAACCCCCCACCACCTCAGCCTCCACCCCTCCCATGTTCTGGCCTTATGATAAATGCTTCAAGCTGGTCTTAATCATGCGTGTGACAGAGGAGGAGATGGAGGCCAGCGCAGACAGACAGGATGAATGGAGCATTTACTTCGGGTGGCTTCCATAAAACAGCCCTCCATGCAATACTGCCCTCATACTGCTGACAATGTCTGGCTACTGACTGTGCAACTCGGACACTTTAGCAAATACACTCTGCAGGGCCAAGCGGATAAAGTAAGGCTTCACTAATGCCTCCATAAGTCACAGTGTGAATGGATCTGCCTTAGAAAAGGACTAATAAACTTTCACAGCTTGTTGTTATCTTGTGCTTTTATGATTAAGAACAAGTCCTTTAAACCATCCCGTGAAATAAATCATGTGTTCCTGCCCTCTTATACGAACCAATAGGACAATTTCTTAAATCAGCATCCCGACCGGTTGCACAACATCAACACGGGCTCAGACATTAAAGCAGCAGTCACAATCTTTAAACATGTAGTTAACGTCTTCAGCGGTTGCTGTTTAGTCAGATTTAGGCAACAAAACAACATAGTTAAGGTCGGGAAAAGATAGTATGGCATTAAATAAAGACCTGAGGGAGTTAGGGTAGTTATGGAGGTGACGTAAAATATGAAGCAGCATTTTTACGGAAATTAAATTACATATAAAAACTGTTTCACCTGTGAAACAAACAGCAGTTTCCTCGGTCAAAGCGCTGCTTCTCTACCGTTCTTCCTAAGCGGACCATGTTGCTCTTTATACTCCTCATCCTAACTTCTGAAATAGCTTTTAAGACTCATGGATTTATTAAAGAACTTGATAGGATGCTGCTGCTCTGCCTTGCAGCCATTTGTGCCCAGTGGCCACTGGCAGTATTGCAGCGAGACAAAAAAAAAACTGCAGCCCAAAAAGCATTTTCCCTGCAGACAAAGAACAGGATATTGTGGAAATAAACGTTGAAGCTATAAAACATTTTTGGGGGATGTGCCAGGTGGGTAAATTCTCATTGGACTAGTTAGCTTTCCAGTTCTTGCATCACATCCATCATTAGACAAGGTATCACTGCTGGCCGTGGCTTTGTTATCAGTATTACGGCAACTTGAGGGCACATCCCAACACTAAACTTAAATATGGGCCATAATAAGCTGCTGCACAAACAACATGTGGGGTGTTTTTTAGGGGGAGGACGGTCTGTTATAAATGATGAGGCATATTAATAGTACTATTAATATCATAGGATATTAAGAGGGCTACATTTAGCTATCTGGGCCACACATATTTCGTCATATTATGTAAGTGAATGTTCTGAGTTAGTGTTTATTTATCAGCTGCTTAGCCTTGAATTCTCAGGGCAGCCAATTCCTCCCTCCTTCTGCAGCCCAATCAATTAACACACGGATAATACCAGGCCTATTAGAGCCAGCCAAAACCTTCCCAGCCCTGTCATCTGCTGTTGGAACAATTGCTTAATATAACACCAGGCTCAAAGGAGCACTTACCGGGGCCCAATCTTCTGGAATCAATAACAACAGGCAGGCTATATTGTTTCAAACAAGGAAACAGTGGGGGATGAGAGAACGAGAGAGAAGAGAGATGGGAGGTGGGTCAATACAAGTGCTTGGGTTTAAGAGACGCTGGCTCAGCCATAAAAAAAACACGTGCCCTGAAGTGCTGCAGCTCTCTGACATGGATATAAGCACCACATCCCAGGCAGAAGGTCTGTGTGGTGAGCTCTGAGAGAGGACGCGGCCTATCACCAGGCCTCTTCACAACTATGAGAAAAGTCATGAGGTTTAACCTCTGAGCTGCAGAACAACAGCTAAAGGGCAGCGGCCCTGAGGGGAACGCTGTGCGAGCGTCTCCAGCTTTTGTCACCCGCACGGTGGGACGCCGTCAGGGAGTGGCAGTAGCCGTGGCATTTAGGGTCAGGGAAGATTTCATTTTCTTGATGATAATTCTTCAGGAGCTGTCCATCAAAGTTGATGAAAATTCAAATTGTGCTGCGAGCAGATGATTAGAAAGGCATTTGCCATCCACATAACACAAATGTCACAGCCTCGCTAGCATAACAATGACAGGGCAGAGCCACCCAGCCGAGCTAATGGAGAGCATTTTTCTAGTAAGTGAAGCTGTCGCCTCTCTGGGGCCTGTCAATGTCAGAGCCGGATGGATCGCATCATTTCCTGTGCCAGCAGGGTGAGCTGGCTGGGGACACCACAAGGTATCGATCTGTCTGTAATCACACGAGCAGGTTGGGGATTCAGGAAAACTTCATCCTCAAGTGCTTAGCTTTAAGGACAGGATCCAATTTCTTTGTACAGTGCCGGGGAGGACTGAGGGAAGGATGGAGAGAGATACAGTGTCAGTTATCTCTACTACAGGCCTGAAACAGAAGAGCAGAGCGATATCGACGGCATGCTGTCTATCATCAGCACCGGAGGTCTGCCCCTGTTTGACCCAGCGAGACCTCATCACCACTGAAGCCTTTGCTGTAAAGTCCAATAACCAATTCTTACAGTTTTCTGCCATTAGAGCGGCTTGGTTCCATCAGTACTTTCAAAAGGAGCATCAGAGAAATGAAAACCAACTGAGGAATGAGACGCCACATTCCTGAAATTCTCTGTCTCCTGCTTTCAAAGGGAGAGAAGGCTTTCTGAATGTGCACTCATGCATTTCTATTAACAAATGATCAGTGTAGCTGAATGGCTTTGACAAATTGTGAATTCCTGTGAAAAGTGAGGAGAGAAAAAAACACGACAGGCTTTTCGACGATGAAAATTCAAATAATTGTGTATTTTCGAAGCAGAAGAGGTGGTTTTGACTCATAACGAACGGCTGAATGATCACACCTGCATCTTTGGATGGAGACACCGAACCTCGACGGACAGAAAAAAAAAGGATTGAGTGAGTGAGAGAGCGAGGAAACAGGTGAGGAGGAGGTGTGAACTATAACATTCTCCCAGGAGGAGTGTGATCATTTCTGCCTCTCATCTCACTTCTCTTTGATGTATTCACATGAAAGTATCGCCAACGCACGCTCTCAATCTACAAATGAAGGTTTAGAAGACTGATTGTATATTGTTTGAGATTATTTTATTGTTATGTGTCAAAAATAAATGACAAGAAGAAATCAGTTCATGAAGATTTTGCACATAATAAAGTAGAAGTGGAAAGTTTTAGAGGGCGAATAAAGACAAAATAAGATCCCCACCATATTGGGTTTACCGTGAGTATATATGATGATACAGGAAAACAAAATAAGCCTGTAAATCTTTGTAAAGAAACACTTAAATTATGAATCTGGGTGGATATTTACTCTGCTGCCTCAACATATTGCTGTAGAAGCAGGTGCGCACAGAGCCATCAGCCTGCAGACAGACAGACAGAGAGCCGTCTGCTGCTGTATGGCTGCTATCAAACAGCACACCATGACTTCTTCCAGCTTACAGCACGCTACCTGCATACATCCCCCCAGTTGCCATGGTAATAGAGACTGGCGTAAGTAGTGACGGGCCAACCACAGACATCAGAGCGGCTCTTAGGCAGAAACATCAGACGACTGCTGGCGGAGGTGATTTATTAAGCCCGTGTTCAAAGTCCATCTGAACCATAACAAGCCTATAAGCATGCAACGGACTGAATACATTAAACTGGTTGAGGAGGCCCTCTCCCTCTTCATTATAGTGTTCATATTACATTCCACCATGCATGAAAGGCTGAATGAAAGGACAAACAATAATCTGAATAAAAGAGACTGGAGTGTGTTGGAAATCAAGCTCGCAATCTTATTATTTGGAGCATATCATGTTTATGCACAGAGTGAGCCATAATTTGCTGCTAAATAATTGACTTCTCCGGTGTTAAGATCTCAGGAGACCCTTTCGGTTTATTCACTGAATGGCCTTTGCAGCACACGCCGCATATTAGCCTTTCAGAGATGTCTTGTCAGGCCTGCCACCAGGCTGTACGGAGACACTTTTCTCCTCCACGCCTCTCCCTGAATAATAACCTTCAACTAACCTTTAAACCACAGTGAATAATTTCAATCCTATTTTCATATCAATGGCTGAGTCAAGCCAGGCAATTATCTTTTATCCGTATACTTTGCTGTCAGTGGAGAGAATAATAAAGTTTTCCCTTGTGAGGAGCGCCGGAGAAGGAAGAAAAGAGAGGGAGCCAAAAAAGTGGAGCAAGATGCTGGAGATGCTATCTAAAGACATGAATGCGGCGATGAATTATTCAGTAATGACTACAAGATCTGTCATAAAAAAAAGCTCTGCTAACATCTGCACTGTGTTCTGAGGGGGCTGAGCAGAGCAGGGCATTGACGCCAGAACGCCTCTGAAGATAAACATGACAAATTGGCAGATCATCTGTTCAATTAGGATAGCAGAGCAGGTGCGCCAGTAAGGCGCCTGTGCCACAGGATGACACAGTTACCAAGCCAAACCAGAGGCATGATGGGAAATACCTTGTTTGTGTGACAGTGATTTAGAGCGATGCACCAGAAGGATACCCCAAGAAAAAAAAAAAAGGATATTCCCCTTGGTACTCATTAAAATTCGACTGCAGACGGCACCCTGCCCCTCTCCCCCCTCGGTTTCATTGCTTCATCCTTCTGCTTTTGGCTCCACAACTGCCTGACTGGACCTTCCAGGATCATTTCTTATTAATCCATAAAACATACCGCACTGGTGATTGGATTGAAGGGAGCAGTGGAGCAGCAAAACATGAGATATGGAAAAATATCACACATTTCGGTGAGCAAGCAGGCAGGCAGGCAGGCGGGCAGGCAGGCAGGTTTGGGGGGTGGATGGGGGGAGTATGGAGGAGAATAAGTGGTGAACAGGGAATGGGCTGTGTGTGAGAGATGATGTTGAGGAGGGGGAGGCGAATCATGGGGGCAAAGGAGGGAGGGGAGGTATAGAGAGAGGTGGGGGAGAGGGGGGTGCAAGCAAGAAACATGTTTTGAAATATTAATCCATGGTTCTGGCCGTGGGCTGGAGCACAGAGATGAAAAAAAAAGCAGGGGAACCTTTGAAGCGAGGGAATGTTCCCTGCATTTGTGAAGCAGGCTCTGCACAGACGGCCATGTTGTTGAAGAACAACTGGGGCAGGTGCAATGTTTCTCCCTCACATCTGAGAGCCCTCGTCTCCACTCCACCCCATACGGCTTATTGGTGCAGCGTGTATTTAGAGTGTTCCTTTTTCCCAGCCCTGACACTAATGAGATGAGTGTGGTACAGACTCTTAATCCCCAGTGCCTTGTAAAGCCTTTGAAAGGAATACTTACTGCGGCATAAACTATCGTTCTCAGTCTTAAAGCAAGCACATGAGGCTCTGTGCTGCGAGGGAAAGACAACTTCCTACATGCAGCATCCACTGGCTGTAGCATCATCAGATTTAGGTGAAGAGGAAAAGTGTATAACAGGATATCACAGGATCTTATTGAACCTTAATGACCTGCTGAAACCCCGCTGTGAGACTAATGGATTCAGCACTCTGTTGCGACTGCCCTGTGTGCCCGTTATAACCACGGCCCACTTACTCACAGCTCTGTGAGGCCGAGCGGCCAGCCAGCCGCGTCACCTCTCAGCCATCTCTCAGTGGTATCACACATGATCTCACTACACGCACAACGCCAACACTCCCCGCTCTCCAACACATAGCCGTACAAGAGCCTCGACCACGATGGAGCAGCATGAAGACGTCTGCACAGAGTGGCAAAAAGAGAAGGCTCATTAAACATGAAGGAAAAAACTCATTTAGGTGGATAACTTAATATGCAGTCCTCGAATTTACCACGGCAAACACATCCGCTATGAAGACAATACATTAAAACACTTTGAAAAATCACATTGGGAAAAGTCATCATCATTAAAGCGTACTCAGGCTAAGTATCTTAGATGAATTATGCTCCCTGCATCAAAAGACAGCAGGAATAACATTGAGAGTGTGTCCTTTTCTCTTCTATTCTCTGGCAGCACCCTGCTGGGAAACTTGAAATTACCCTCTGTCTGGCTATTCTCTACTAATAATAATGATAAAGTTTTTTCTCCCTAATTATGCAAAGAACTCTCAATTAGCATAACTCGTCCTCTGTGTCAGTACAAACAGTAGAACACCCCGCGGGCCCATGATGGTTTCATTCTCAGCATGTTGTGTTTTTTTCCCCCTGACTTCCTCTAGTGAGTTAATGAAGATGTATGTTAATAAAGATAACTGTGGCGGTTGTGGCGGCGGCGTTTGGTGCAGGTGTAAAAGGAGCTGCTGCTGCTGCAGGAGGAGGTGATGCTGTGTTTAGTATGCTGCCCTCTGCAGGCCCCCCAGAGGGGCTGCAGCGCTGTGAAAGCCAGGCCTGCAGCCTCAGTGGAGAGGCAGTGACACACTCCCTCTCACACAGCCTGCAGCAAAGATTAAAGATGTATGTTTAGGGCAGATCAAATAGAATGCAGAATCCACATGCCCACAGAGAGAAAAACAACACATTAAAAAAGATTTTAAATAAAACCATACATACTGTATGCTGGAGGCTTTGTCTGAGCCTGGAGTCGTGGCGGCTGATAACGTCCGTCAAGCCTGCAATCATCAAAAGGAACAGGCGTCATGAAAACCGGAGCTACTGGTTGTGATTTGTGCATTTTAAGGACAATGCCATCCTGAGGGGAAAGCATGAAAGAAGCTGCAAACAAGTGACGGCTGGTGTAGGATGCTCTTCATGTAAATTAGCGTATAATGGGAGTGCGTTGCCACTCGAAGATGGCAATCAGTCCTCGCAGACACAGATAAGTGGCACCTGGGACTCTAAGGTGTCATATAGTATAGTTGTTTTTTCTTTAATGTGTGAGAGGAAAGTAAAGCATTAGAAGCCGAAGAACACAGACGAAAGGAAGTGTGTTCTGTGTACTACTTAGTGCTGATGAAAGTGCCTGAAGTCCTTAAGGGTTTGGCAGTAAACACTACAAACAGACAATCCCCAGAGAGGCCTATCACCTCCTCCTCCTCCTCCTCCTCCTCCTGCTCCTCCTCTGCCTCCCTGAGGAAGAGCTCTTTGTGAGGGAACACCATTAAGACCACACTGAGGGTGAAGATGCAGCATTTCTTTCAAAGGAAAAAAAGAAAAAAGTCAAACCAGATGCCAGGAATCTTCGAATAGATCCACCGGTTGTGCTGACTTGAGCTCTATCAAGTATCTCCAACACTGGAAAAAGTCACAGCTGAAGGTGTGAAGTGGACACCAAGCCACCACATGACACAGCGATATCCAATCAGTGAACAACGTTTTGACACATCAGCAGCACTCCAGAGGGCCTGTGTCGACTCAAGTGTCCACATTCCTGCTCAGTGGGCGCTTGGCCCGGCCAGGAACCACACACACACACACACAGACACACACACACACACATAAGCTGAGACAGACATGTACAATGCACAGGGTGGAGCAATGTTTCCTGTGAGAAGTAGAGATGAAAGGTCGCATTATGGTGTCAGATTAGACATGGCTTTGAGTCCGGCCCTCTCAGAGTCTCGGTCAGACACATTAGAGGGACATGTTTTCCCATCGCCTCATTTGAGGTGCGCTTGTGAGCCTCGTGAAATCCTCTCCCCTCCTTACATCCCACTTCCACCGCCTCAGGCACTCACAGAGAAAGAGAGGCGAGAGTGAGAAAGAGAAAGAGTGTGTGTGTATGTGCGTATGTGTGTGTGTGTGAAAGAGAGCGAGGATTTCACGAATGCCTTCATCATTTAAACGGCTGTGCTGTCGCTGGAGCGCAGCATGAATAATTCAGTGAGACTGCTCCTTCTTCAAACAGACAAATAGAACAGGATTACGCCTCCACAAAGCAAACGGTAAACACCACAATCAAAACAACAGAATTAATTAGGTAATTAGGGAGACAAAATAAATGTGAAATAATGATAAACTCTTCTGAGACCACAGCTGCAACTCTGTTACAGTATGCAAATATGCAGATTCAAGAGTTCAGAATACATTACAGGCTCAGAGGATTGTTTGGAATGAGTGGCACTGGCAACCATTTTTTTAAATGATGAGATTCAACACATAATCCACATCCAAGCACACGGCTGAGGAGGAATTTCAAAAGTGTATTTGCAAGACAGCCCTCCACAAATCTATATGAAGCCAATCAAATCAGCGCTGATGAATATTCAGAGTCTTTTTCAGGAGATCATCAGCCGAGAATGCATTGCTTACTTAATGTTTGTGTTGCTTAAAAACCCCCAGTCTGAATGGACTCATACTCTTATTAATGCTTGTATATGAGAGTTGAAAGAGATTATAAATCTTGTCTGGTGAGAGTATATTTGTATATACACACTGACACCGTTGAGTAGGAAAAAAAAAACAGATGGCGGCTTACATAATTGAAGAATGAACAGCAATCCAGCTCAAGGATTTGTAGTTCATTTGCAGTCTAGAGTTAAGGCATTTATCTCCTCCTCATTCCAGCTGGAGTATTTCACTGCTCTATAGCCGATTAAAAGTGTAAGCAAAGAGAATCCTTCTCATCTCTGAGAAATCCAACCATGAAGAACAAGTGACAAAAGCGTGCAGAGTAGCGGGCCTACAGAGAATTTTGTTTGCCTTGTGATGTGGAAAGGTCAGGGCTAAACCTTCTGCTAGCAGCAATTAATGTCTTTGACTCGTGGTGCAGGAAGTACAGTGATCATCAGCCGACATCCTCGGCTTTCATCGCATGACAGAGCCTGGCACGGGGGGCTTAGGTGAATATGAGCTATCCATTTCAAGCAATATTTAAATCACATTTCCAATTTGCAGCCCTTGAACAGCAGTTTAGAGCGGGATGAGGAGGTTGAGGCATAATGACAGCTTCTCCGGGGTTTATTGAAAGTGATGAATGCTCAGAAGAGGGGATTGCTCGATGTGAATTCATGAATTTGAAAGAGATTATTTAAGCAGAGATCAATTTGAAAGTCCTACAGCTCAACATTGATGCAATGTTTCAAGAGCACACACACACACGCACAAAGAAACACTGAGCACGACCATGATCACTGAGCCCTTTTGCCGCTGGAACAAATTAGCTCTCTAAATCTGATAATGCCTTCATCCAAACCAGTTTCATCAGCGATATCGGGGCGAGGGGGGACACTACATGACACACTAGAGTGAAGAGACACTGTGCAGATACTCTGCAGCCTAATCTACCCGCTGTATATGCAGCAGCAGCAGCATGTAATGATGTATGAGTAAGAGGATGAAAAACAAGCCTTGATGTCCACCAAAGCAGCAGGGGTCACGAAAATAAGGAACAATCAGTAGCCGTTATGGCTGAGAGTGAGTACAAATTTACAGCCGAACTGCCTCTAAACTGCTGGGACTAACTACATTAGCCATTGCTGAATACAAACCCCTGAAGACAGCATTAAAGGCTCGACAAGACTGACTGGAATACGGTGCTATCAAAAGGACCACGGGAACAGATCCCCTGTGTGGGAGGAAAGAAAAGAAAATACATCACTAATAAATGAACATGAGATACAAAGAAAAAGGAAAATCTGGGACAAAAAGAACGAGGCGCACACATTTCGTGTGAATCCGGGAGTCAAATGGAATAGCGAATGAAGAGCTGCTGCTGCTGTCCTGCAGGGGCAGGGCGGCTGTTTTTCTACAGAAGCACATCCCCGTCTCTGCCAGCACTCATTTACTGATCTCATTAATATCCCTACTCTGAGGAGGAGAGAGACAGCAGCCGTGAAACAGCCTCCCCCATCTCCTCCTCCCTCCATCCTCCATGTGCCTGTTCCACTGGGTCCCCCTCCCTCTCCTCTCATCTCCGCCTCTCTGTAGTTCAGTAATTGGGCTCAGCTCATTGTTATTCAAAACCCTGTAGAACCAATTAGCTGCAGACCCCCTGACCCTGGGTTGCTATGTAATGGTGCAAGCTAAAGACTCTAAGTGAGGAAGCCAAGAGCAAAGGTTTTAAATTCCTTTAGTTCCTGATTAATAATCCTGTCAGGGCGATCAGAGACATTAAAGAGAGACTCTGGTTAGGCTCCTGCTTTTATGGCTTCTCCCTCATTTCTAGGCTGTCCATTAAAGCTTAATGATGCCGAGGGTCGCTCTCTCTCCTCTGTCTTGTCAGATAAATGTACAGTTAACAGGATGATGAGGAATCCTGATCCTCCAGCAATCTGGGACAAAGCAGGCCCGTGACCCTGCTGGGAAGAAGTAGGGCAGCAGGGGAAAGATGAGCGGAGAGCGGAGAGGACAGCAGAGGCAGTGGTGGCGCGGATGGTGGACCGAGATGTCCGGTTGCCCTGGAGGATAGAGATGAAAGAGACGGGGCGGACAGGACCTGGGGTGGGAGGCAGAGATGAGAGGGATGCAGATAACACCTCATGCAACATTGATGAGAAGACTAAAAGTAAAGGAAGAGCAGTAGTGGAGGCTGCAGGGACGGCCTGCTGTAAAAAATTACTAATCAGCTCCGCAGGACGGTTGTTTGTTTACACCTGTTTGTATGCGCTGGTATTATTGGAACATATGTCCATAAGTTGCTTCATTTTGCATGAGATGAACATGTCACATTACTAAACAGCTCTCTAAGGCTAAAAGCAGCTATAATGATATTAATGATGGATCACATTTCTACTGCGCATGTAAGCAGCCCTTCAGTGATGAACCATCCCCAGTTTCTGTCAGTTCTACCTTTGTTATCCCTGCTGTTGTAGTTTTACAGCCCACAACTTGACAGCTTAGCCTCTGACTGCTCTCACCAGCCGAAAGCTCGAAAAACTCACCGCGCGTGTTTGTCTGCAGTTTGGTGCTTGGCAGGTAGCACAAAGTTAGCAACTAGCTTGTGAACACAGTGAAGCACTGAGCAGCTAAAGAGTCAGATATTTCCTGCAGGGGTTGAAACAGGACTACATATTGAGCCTTCATTCACATCTATCCATCAAATATGCAGCTTAAACCCAAACTTAGTTAGCTTAGCTGAGCATCAAAATGAGAAACAGGGATGACAGATAGCCTGGCTTTGCCCGAAGCTTAGACTATATAAAATATGTGAATGTAGTCAATGTGATGATTGGTTTGTGGACTGACTGTTTCACACCTGAAGTTTGGCATTTTGGAGCCAAAAGTGACGGTATTCATAAGAGAGGGTGGAGAAAAGTTGGCAGCTGCAGCTAGCACTAGTTTGTTATCCTTAAATAAATGAACCCCCGACTCCTTAAGATTGTTCTTTTGCAAAACCAAAACGCTTAACACGACATTTTTAAGGTGACTAAAATGTCACTTTTATGAACTGAAAACACTGTGAGTAAAAAAAACCTGGACAACAACCCAAACCAGACACCAGCGTAGCGACTTATCAGTCAAAAAGTAGCCATGCCCCAAAGCAAATCCTGCTTTATTCACGGTGGTAATAATCTTCTTGAGAAAATGAATAAGCATCTTTTTTTCCCAAATGTCAAACTATTTCTTTAAAAGTACTGTGAAAATATCTAGTGAATTTATTTGTAACCACAAGTGCATCTATTATAAGCTTGCGGATGGTCTTTTCAGTTGATAGTTTCAGTTTAATAGAGCTTATAATTGCATTAACTCCCTCCCAGGCCCAGAACCTTCATCTCCAAATCGGTCCATATAAGGCCACTGACTCGTCCTGTTTGTGAATCATCTCTGCAGGCGATTACAAATTCTGAACCATGAGGACGCCGAGCTCACACCTGTTTTCTGAAACCTGTTTGGAAAAGTTGTAATGTTTGCATTCCTAGTGCTGAAGTGCTTATTTGGTTGAGTTCTCCAGGCTTGGCCGAGAGTTGTGGGAGGATTCACATGCAATGCTGTAAACACTGGCTGCTTCAAGCCCTCTGACACTGATGCATCGCCTCCGAGGCAGCTATAAATCCTTTTACAACAAACTCCATAAAGCTCTTTGGTGCCTAAATATTTATGGTTCCCTGAGTTTCCCTTGAGGGTTGTTTTCTGTCAAAGTACCAACAGCACTAAGTCATGTGGAGCGACTCCAGACATCTTATCTGAGAGTCAGGGTAGAGGGCCTGGTGGTCTGGCCATTTCCACCAGAAGAGGAACACACAGGGAGGAAGGGCCACTAATGAGTGCTTCTCCCTCCATCACTTCTCCTCGCCGGCCTCCTCTGTTAGTGGACTCAATTGACCCGGCAAACAAACATACTGCTGTGTGACCTCTGCTGACCAGACAGACAAACAAACAAACTTTTCCGTGTCAAAACTACCAAGCGCGCCTCTGTCAGGGACCACAAGGCAGTCAATGTAGGACAAACACGCCGGAAATATCGATAGACAGGAGACAATAACGACATGACAGGCTGTAACGCGACCTGGCTGCCGGATGACTCATGGATCAGGAGGTCAAATGGTATAATCGCCACAGCACACACCAACAGTGTGCGGATAAGAGACGGTTGGAGAGTAAATACAGGTGTGCCGACGGTGAATCTCATACGTGGGTGCCTTCCTGAAACGTGTCATTTTGCCCATCGCAGTGGCGCTGTCAGCTGCTAAACACGGTGGCTCCTTGAAACAAGTGTCTCTAAAAAAGCAGCAGCGGGCCTGATGAGTCCTCAAGCATCCTCCCAGTGCTGTGATTACTGACGTTTACCCTCTTTAATATGTGTAATTCCCATTTTCTCTGATTCATGAGTAAGAGCCCTCAGGGGGACCACAGTAAGTGGCAGTCTGCCAAAGCCCTCCTGTAGGAAAGGCTCTAAGTCACTTCTCCCTCAGCAGTTAGATACAGCGTGACAGTTACAGGTTGTCTCACTTCACCTTTATTATTGTTATTTGCATCTTGGAGCCCTGATGATAGCTTGATTATACAATGCCTAATGTTATGTGCTTCACATGCAGGTGTGACATAATTATGACTGCATTCCTATAAAAAGGCACTGAAAAATAGTAAGATGATGTTTCACAAACATCGGCTATAAATGTAACACAAATTGCTACTAATCACAAACCAGATCCCGTTTAATGACCACTGCTCAGTCCGGCTGGCAGGACTGACCACAGAGGATTCTCAGACAGGTATTTTCTTAATCCAGTTTCCAATACAATCGTATAAAAAGACTTTAAGTCATAAAAACATGTGCACTTTAATGCGATACACCACAACATCTCTGCACAAAGTAAATTAGTGTTAAGGTCTCTATTTAGATGATCTATAGTACTCGGTCTAAAGTGTGTGGTGCAAGTGCATTAAGGTGATATTTGATTTTATATTCATATTTAATGCTCTGTTCCATGAACAACTCAAGTTTTGTAAATATGAGCAAAAGCACCAATAACTAATGTTCAGCTGTAACCTGACCTGCTTTCCAAGTCTCGTACAGTATCTACAGAGATCTACAGTTGAACTGAATTTTTCAGTACCAGTACTTTTACCGATCCAATACCAGTGTTTAATTTATAACCTGTATGCTGCACTGTGTGGGAGTGACTGGGATCACTCTTTCATGTGTAAGGCAACATCTGAGTTGATTTAACATTTAACAACATATAAGAACATACATATAACTTAACAAAACACAAACAGGAATTAATTACAGTATATAATGTATATACTATGAAAGCAAAGAGCTGAATTGAACAGAGCGCTCCCATTATAATGATACTCGATCCAGCTATTAAGTCAGTATCCGCCCTGTAAGAGACCTCAGTATCGGTACGCCCTTCAGTGATCTACATACAAGCACAGACAAACAGCCTGATGTCAAAATAACATTTCCAGCTTCACTTTAACAACTAGCAGAAATTGAGAAACAAGTCAATAGAATATTGGATTTCTTCCACTTCCTGGCAGGAGGTACTCTTCATCTCCACCAGCAGAGAGGATGTGAGAGGTAGTGGTTTCATTTAATGTGTAGTTAGTGTATTCTTTTCATCTCTGGGTTACAGAGTGTGCTACAGGCCAAACACAGAAGGCCCACTGTTGGAGAACAGCTACATGATGACAGACCCACCAAGAATGTTGCCCTGACCGCCACATGTAATACAGCACCAGAGTTCCCTTATTAAGGAGTGAAATAATTTCCACCAAAGTGGTTGGTGGTGCTGACAGCTCAGATTAATGCTCTCTGTAAAACAGCCAGAATAACAACTGCTCCTGCACGCATCGTGAAAACCAGTACGTTTGGCTGAGGGAAGCCTGCCAGCTCTACAAATTCATGCATATTTGGGTCTGTGAACATCTGCCAGCGCAAATAATTTATGCTGTTCTCTCAGTTAAGGGGCAATGAATCCCCTCTGAAAAGTTTTCTCCAACTTCTACAGTAAGCCTGCGCCGCCCCCCTTCCACCCCCCCGTCTCCCTGGTGTGAAGTGGTGCAGACACACGCTCCAACCACAGACCAGGCTGAATGAGGAGGATCCTGAGGCGTGTGGGAAAGTCCCAGGCACCACTTCAGACGACCAAGAGCCAACTGTTTCCTGTCCCTCTTCAGGCCTCGGGGTTAGAGCGCGCTGTCAAGGCCATATCCATAACATCCTCCATGCTGCAGCATGAATGGAGCCTTGGGTGGGATCTCCAGCAGCAGCCCCAGACGCAGAGCAGATATCTGCATGCACGCCTCGCTGCTGGGGCCCTGTAGACATGTTTCTCCACTGGAGCGGTGAATATCTTATGAGCATCGTGGAGGTGGATCAAAACATTTGAGCTCACTGACACTACGGCACTTCCAGAAGCTCTGTTGTTGTGTTCCAACACAATGGTATCAGGTGATTAAACATCCGAGGGGAGTCGTATTGATATTCAAAACGCCACCACCAACAGATGGCATATTAATCATTAATTGATTCTCTGCCATTTCTGTTTGATCTACAGTACAAAATTCTGGGCTAATTTAGCTCCACTGTGTGCTGCTTGGTGATGATAGCTAGACTATTTATGAGCTCAGAGGGAACCTATCATTTTCCTCTAAAATTATAATAACACACTGCTCTCTGTTCCTGTAGTCAACACACCCTGTTGGACATGAAGCCAGCTCATACTCCATTATATCAGCTTGCAAATTAAATAACAACCGTCAAAATATTTTTGTCATTATACACCTGACAACTAATTATAACTTATAAAAAGTACCTGGAAGTAAAGCGAAAGTAGTAATTTAATAAATGAGCACTTTGCCCTTTGACTCACACAGTTGAAATGCATGATAGGAAAGCTTATAAAAACCTCAGATTAGCTCGGCCAAATGTGTGCGTGTGTGTGTGTAAGGCGAGGCAAAAAGCTGTCAAGAAACTCCCCCTCCCCTTCCCATTACTCCCCTCGTCTTCACCCTCTCCTCCCAGTCCAAACCGCTCTCCTCCTCTCCTCTAACGGACTGGCAGGAGGTCAGCATCAGGCCAATCCCCGGCAGCCCCAGAAGGGAGCTGCTGTCAACAAGCAACATGGATAGTTTGAACACTGAGGGCAACGCAGTGGCACGCCGAGGTCAGGAGGAATCACTCAACCAAGAACTGACCAACAGCACAGTTGGAGGAGATGCAACTGTCATAGTTCAGGCCTCCTAATGAGATATCACCATTACATTCCTGCAAATCTAAAGTATGCTGCTGCTGCCTGTCCTGTTGAGTAATTCATTTAGGGAAGGCATGCTTCTATAAAACTCCAGATACACTCTGTACTTTATTCTATTTAATAACTTTTAATTCTAATTTTTGAATTGGAGGCAGTATTTTGATACTTTGTTGGCAGAGCAACTACAAGTGCATCATACATGTATTTATTACTTAACCAAAGAGCATGCAGTCTAAAAAAATAATCCTGCAATACGTAAATGAAGTTGTAATGTTTTGTTTTTGTTGCAATTGTTTTAGAAAGGTGTTAGCTGAACTTTTTAGGGGCCTTTTCATGTTGTTGTATCAAGAAGTGTTTCTAATATTGAAACTACCATCAGATATAAATGGGATTAACATTAGACTGAACATTTAAGTTTTTCACAGAAGCAGGATTTACTGCAGCGCTGTTTTATTGGAGTGAATTAGTTTATCTACCTAATAAACCAGTAACTGTGTGTGGCTCCTACTGTATTCTCTCAGCTCAGCTGCTTATTTGACAGCTAAGTCTGCCCTCTGCAGGTTGACAACTGTGTGTCCTGCTTATAGATTTATTCATATCACAACTTTTTGTTATTAAAAGTTGGAAGGAAAAAACCTGTACTGCATTTCAATATCCTTGCTACAATACTGTTTAGTATGCCAGAAAAAGATTTAGTATGTCTGTTATTACTGTGGTCATTAGTTGTGCAAAACTGCCGTGTATGAGTGCCCTGCCTCTTTGATTAACTTTTTTTGTATGCAGATTAGGGTGTGCCATAGCTGCTGTCCCATTGGTGGAGAGGTTCAACGCCCTGCTGTGATTGGCTGCAGCCGGAACCACCTGCTATAATCAATATCCTTACTACAATACTGTTTAGTATGCCAGAAAAATATTTAGTATATCTGTTATGACTGTGGTCATTAGTTGTGCAAAACTGCCATGTATGAGTGCACTGCGTCTTTGGTTAACTTTTTCGTATGCAGATTAGGGTGTGCCATAGCCGCTGTTCGATTGGTGGAGAGGTTCCACGCCCTGCTGTGATTGGCTGCAGCCACCTGCTCTAAAGTCAGCCAAGATGGCGGCTGTTGGTGGCGGCGGACAGCGGGCGTTCCTCTCGTTCTCCTCGTCTCCCAACCGTCAGTCTAACTAGGTGATGTTTGAATAGTAAGGTTGGACTGTCAGTTTCGTTATTCCCCCTTTCTCCTGTTTTACTTAGATAAGGAGGTAAGTTTGTTGTCATTTGTTTTTAGTAGTAAGATTTCTTATTTTGTAGGAAGAAACGTTTTGTTTGTTATTTTGGCCTTTGTCCACCCTGAAACCGAGGAGGATGAGGGCAATGACCGCTGCCTGCTGTAAGCAGCTGCCATCTTGGCTGGTGTTATAGCAGGTGGTTCCGGCTGCAGCCAATCACAGCCAGGGCGTGGAACCTCTCCACCAATCGAACAGCGGCTATGGCACACCCTAATCTGCATACAAAAAAGTTAACCAAAGACGCAGAGCACACATACACAGCAGTTTTGCACAACTAATGACCATGTCCCAAAACATAGTATGCCAAAAATACCAGGATGTGGTATGCAAGTCAGCACGCTATTCTGGCTACTCTGACCCACAATCCTCTGTCCAGCAAATATATAAGAGCCAGAGGGTCAAAGTTCAAGGCGCAATACAATGATGATGTAGAATGCACCAATTGTATGCATACCGTATGCAACAGTACGGACTTTGTAAGGACAGCTGCACCAAAAGAAGTACTAAATTTGGAAAGCAGCAGAATAGAAAGCTGTTTAACATCAGTCAAAGGCCACTTGTTCCAGTTCTACATGAGAAACAGGGCCTCATGCAGGAAGCCATATACAAAATATTAATACCCAATGATCTCGGGTATTCGACAGTGTCTTCGCTGTTCTCTTAGGTAAGAGAAAAGTGGCTGACAGCCCTCATAGCAAGATAAGAAAAAAATCTTGTTGCCCTAGCCCGCAAATTGTTTGTCCAATGCAAAGAAACTTGGTTTTACACATAAAAAAAAACCTCACATAAATATTATATAATCAAACTTAAATTATTATACATTATATATATTTATTCATTAGATTATTATATTTTTTCTAGCTGTTTTTTTTTTCCTGTAATGCTAGTATCCTGTTTGCTTTTAAAAAAAGTTAATTTTATAGTTGAGTTCACTAATGCTGAAGTTCTTCTTCTTGCCTGTTTGGTGGCATCTTTCCAAATCTTGGACATCTGACAAGAGATTTGGAAGTTTAGGAACATGTGGTTCTTTGGAGTTCTCTTATTTTATCTCTTAACAAAAATCTAAAAGAGATTTAGGAGATTGTTGCTGCATGAGGCCAAATATTTAATCATCGTTGCTTAAGATCTGATCTTTCTTTACTGCTTTAACTTTTGCTCCAGCACCCAATCAATAAAATATAATAACACATTATTTATTAGCAGTCCTGCTGGATATCACAACGTGTAGTGATGTGTCTCTCATGTTGCTTCTTTATACTGCATTAAATGACTCCACCTGTAATATTAAATGTCTCTGTTGTGTTGAAACATTCGGAATAAAAAACAAAAATTAAAGAGCTTCCTTTTGACACGATGCCTCTTGAGATGCAGCATGAGGCGGCAAAATCCTGGAAAGAGGATTCAACCCTCTCAAGAGGTGTCAGAGGTTAAATGACACCTCTGCCCTGCATTTATTTAGTGAAGGGGGCTCTCAGAATGTCTTATCAAAAAAAAAAAATCTAAATTAACATAAGAGACAAATCTACAGCGCAGAGGTGCAATCATACCCCGACACTCAGACGTGGATCAAAGCTGCGGGGAGACACGGGGGAATAGCAGATGAAAGAGGTACACATTAAGCTGTTTACTAAGGTGACATGAAAAGGTGTTTTAGCTCAGGATTCAGCCTAATGAGGGAGCGAGACGGAGGGTTATCTTATTAGATATTCTGAGCTGCCAGTTCGCAGCCTTTTACATCCCTGCTGCACATCAAAAGAAAACTCAATTTTCTGGCAAGGTGAAGTCTAATAATAGTGAGGTCCCTGTAGATTAAATTAACATTTAACTATTTCATTGGCTCAGGCACTAACAAGCTGCGGTGAGGTCTCAATACTTTCACACTGGGTGGTGTTTATGGGAGTCAAGGACACTGGCTCCCAACCTGGAGGCCCTTGACTCCCAACCTGAGGGTCAGGGCCCCTACAAGGGTCACAAGATAAACCTGAGGGCCCTGAATGATTGACAGAGGAGGACAGCAGAATATTGCTCAGTCTAGACTGAAATATCTCAACAACTTCTGGATCGATTCCCATAACATTTTGTCCAAACATTCATGTTTTCTGGAAGTCCAACCCTACAGACTTTAGAGATTTTTCCTCTTGTGTAATCATGAGGTCAAACTTTTCAGTGAAATGTCTCAACAAATTCAGTGGTTTGCCAATAAATTGACATTCATGTTTCCCCCACTGTAACAGATTTGTTGATCCCCTGACTTTTTGTCCAGCCCAGCAGCAGTATCTGCGGTGGATCGTGTTTCATTGCGAGCAGGGCTCATCACACACACATGATAAACCCAGAGTGTAAATTGAGCAAAGGCCCCAACATGCTCTGCAGCCTCCACGATTTCTTAGTCTCCCACTGAGTCGAGTCCTGCACACAAAACCACTACTACGCCGCATTGAAAACAGATGGATCAAACAGGCCTTCCCCTTTATTTGGACTGCTCTCTGTTATTGGAAAGAATTTCAGCAAGAATTACCAAATCTGGCCGCCTTTCAGGAAAACAAATGGACACAGATGTAGTTTTCCATTTTACAGGCTGTTTATGTCTTGCAAATTCCTTCTCCAGAAGAGCGGGGTATGTTCTTTCATGTTTTAATGGCTCAGAGTGACCGCAGCCCTTTGTGGCAAATACACTTTTCCAATACTAATGACATACAGTCACACAAGTCTCTGGCAGCAGCGTGCTACTGAGGCTGCGTGCCCACTGTGTAATTAGTCTACCACTAACTCCTAGTCTGGGGAAACATTCACCACCACATGAAACACTGACGGTTTTTCACCTCAGAGAGTCTCAAGCAGATGGATACGCTCTGGAGGAATCACAAAGAGCACAAATGGCTTTCATCAATCAGATAAACTGATAACATTTGTTGTGTAATAGGAGGGGAGATCTCAGCGGCCCTGCAGCAGTTTGTGTAGAGCTGAGGATCAGGACAGAGAGGGATTGGATGACAGTCTTTTTATTGGAGTGAATGTCTCTCATGTGTTCCTGTTAGAGGAAACAAATCTCTGGAAAATATCATAGGGGCCACCAGTGTCTGATCCCAGCACCTCACAGACTCACCACCACTGTACTCTCATTTGTTACTGAGAGCTGAACAACTGTGTGGCCTTATTGCTGCCCTGCACAATCCTGCCATCTGGTGGCTCTCATGCAAAAAGAAAAAATTTGTTTCAGTTGAGGAACAAGATCTTTCACATTTAAAATAGCTAAAATGCATTTTTTTAAATTATATTTATGTATAAAATGACAATGTCAAGTGAGGCGGCTCATAGCGGTGACATTTTTTAGAAATATCAATTGAATCTGCAGCTCAGCTCTCAGCTTTACGAGCTCTAACTGAGCTCTGTTTATTGTTTTGCTGCCCAACCTGCAACTTTATGGTTTTGGTGCACTAACCGCTCTCAGTGTTGTTTTTGGCCACAGCAGGAAGCAGCTGTTTTCAGTGGGAAAGCTCTGATAAACCCTCTGTACACTACCGGCTCAACATAAACAGCAGATGGACAAAGTGAGCAACTAGCTGCAGCATTTAGCAGCTGAAGAGCCACAGATTTCCCTCAGGAGTTCAGGAGGTGGTGGAGAACAAAACCAAAGCTTATAGACAGTGGTTCACATTAATTAGATGGACACAAACACGTCAACACATAAATGTTGTTTAAAGAAGCACCAGAAGCTGAAGTTTTTCTAGTGAATTTAAAGCAACTACAAGAATATTAATTTTGTGTTGATTTCAGCAGCAACTTTTAGACAACAGTAAGAAAGATCTTGATCTTGAGTGAAAGACAGTGTGATGAAGCAATGTATCTATTTGTGACTACATAAGTGTCATAACTGTAATATGATGACAAAAAAAAAATCTCATGCTACTTCCTTTGAACTGGCTTACATACTAATCACTGCAAAACTTTGCCTGGGAAAATGTAAATATAGGTTCTTTCTCTCTGTGTGCCATAAAACAGATTTTGTTGGGAATTTGACCGGAGACAGGCACAGAATAACTATAGGCTCATATAGAGGCGTCTGTATTACAGTGAGACTGTTTTAACCTGTGAAAACGTTGCCATAGCTGCTTTAAAAGGTGATATCAATGTTGTTCATAAACTAGTTCTGCTGCCCCCAAGTGGCCAAAATAACAACAACAACAACAACAACAACAACAAAAGGATATCACAGGTTTAACTGAGAAGTTTTACATTTTGGGAAATATTCTTATTTGCACTATTCAAGGGTTATGTAACAGACCAAAGTCTACAGGAAGGTAACCAGGCCAACCAAGAGGTAAGCAGCTACTTCAGCACAAAGTTAACTGCCAGTAAAACAGTATTTCAGTTTGAATACTAAGTTGTTGTTGTTCTTTTTGTTGCAATAAAGAAACAAGATATATGTTAGTAAGCTTCCGAGGTGCAGGTAGGTGGATACTGTCACCTTTTGTTTCCAGGTTTCCTGTCTTTATGTTTAAAAAAAAATAACATTTAGGGGGTGAAATGTACAATATTTCACTCTGAAATCTAGGGGAGCATTAAGATAAATTAGTCTAAAGTGAAGAAACACGTGTAATATACCTTTAAAGTGTACGGTACCTGAGTAAAAGTACTTTCCCTCACTGACTTTTCTAAACCAGCACATAAAAGAGCAAACGCTTCTTTGCTCTAATATATAAAACAGAACCACACATAGATGCTGAAATATTCTGTTAAATCCAATGATTATCCCCACAGGGTAATGAGCTCAGGTCATTTCTGATCCCGGATCCAAGCGGTCCCTGCAGACCTGTGAGAAGTGTGCCTTTGGGTTGGCAGCCCAGAACAGAGAAATGTGAAGGGAAACCTGCTGAAACCATCACTCAGACTCCAAGCAGCCTCATTAGCCGTGGCTGTATCATGCATATGTCTCTCTCATCTGTGGGGTAATGACAGCACGAAGGCTCAGTGTCACCAGGGTCACATGAAAGCCCTCACACCAGAGGAAGGCCTCTCAGTGACCCTGCCTCCAACGCTGAGCGCCGGGTGTTAATCGCAGCAGTAAATGGAGCCAAGAAAGGAGCAGGCACTGAGGTGTCCCCCTGAACGGATCTGCAGAGGAGTCCTGTGTGTGTCGGCCTTTCTGATGGGCTGTTAAGAGCCATCAGGGCGCTGTGATCTGAGCGCACTGCAGTGAAGACGCATATGGTTCTGGTTAAGGCTGGAGGGAAATTGGATTAAAGAAATTCTTCTTGAAACGGTCCGAATTGTTCTTGCCATAACAACTGAGAGCAGCTGACACAGACAAAACCACAAATCAGGCTGAAACTAATATTATGCTTCTCTTTCTCATGTCAAAAAAGTCACAACAGTGGAAAAGGGGGAGGAGGGGAGGGGGAGGAAGGGACTCTGCTGAGAACATTTTAGTGCAGAGAGGTGAGGAGGACAAAGGGACATGGCCTGGTTTCAATAGCCGATTACATTTCTTTCCTGAACAAAACCTTCTGACTGCTCCACATGCTTTCCATCACAGGGATATTATTCCACCATTGGACGCTGTTTTGGCGAATCCACACCATCAGAACAGGAAAATCATCTCAGCCAGCCTAAGAGGAAAAAGCTCACAGGTGTCTCTGTAACCTCAGAGCTCCATCACAGTCACCACTTTGCTTGAAATTATTATATAGTGGAGTAATAAAAGCGTTGAGGCAGAACGACGACCAGGGCCCAAGAATGTTTCTATTAACTCCACATGTAAGAAGTCAGATTTATGTCAATCACAAAGCAACAATTAGCTGAAATAAAGCAGGCTGCAGTCAGTGTGTGGATGCTGCTCAAACATCACCAGGTTAACTAAACAAACTACACAAACATGAGCTGCCAGTTTCAGACTAATCAAGAATATAAAGATACTAATATAATCTACATGGTTAATCCCAGCAGAGCCACGAAAGAGTGGATGAACAGCAGGAAATTATGAATTAAATTCTTCAACTAAAACGACTTTTAGAATAATCTCAATCCATCTACTCGGCTGTTTTCACATACTCCATCTCATACTGTGTGCAGTTTTTTTTTGCAGAAGTGTCCGTCTCACCTTCATAAACAGCGCCAGTTTCACAAAGATAGACTTTAACTGGCTTGGGTCTAACTAAAAGTCACACTATAGACGTCTAAATTCATCTGTTGTTGAAAACATTCAGCAGAGAGAGAGAGCGGTGTAAGAAGTGGTACCTGTGTTTATCCACACACGTGTGTCGCCCACAGTCTATGGTGTCGCCTGGTTAGACTTCCTCACAGGTCCCAAGGCGTGTCCCATTTCCCTGGTTATACATCCTTGATTCCTTGTCTCGCTTCCTCCCTGCGCGTCCTAGCCCCGCCCACACGAGATGAGGAGATATATGTCCGTGGTGTCTCTGTTGGCAGTTTTCTTCGATACATTTATACCTCCAACAAGGAGGTTATGTTTTCGCGGGGATTCAATAAATTTAGCGTTTTGAGATTTTGTCATTTAGCCAAAATAGAATTACTCTTGAATTATTGTTTATCTATAATTGGGATTTAAATATTTAACCAGCATTTGTTGCAATATTCAATTTTAACATCCGACGTAAATTTATTGGCCTTTTTCTTTCATATTCAATAAGAATTGTAAAAGCAAGCAGGCAGCAAACAGTTAACATTTAGTTAATTGTTCAAATTAAGTTTCTCTTTGAGTGATAGCAAATTACTACTGAATATATGCAACTTTAATTATTGTGCAGTTTCAGGGACAGTTTAAATAACTTACTGTTTCTCAAGGCACTGAGCAACACGGCTCTTCTGAGACATCAGTGTATCATCAAATGTAGTACAAGAGAACTCCAACAACAATAAGAAACAATTTCATTCCCAGTTGGGTTAGGGTTATTATGTAAATAATATAAAAATGTACTTTGACCGATTTCAAATAAGCTTCAAATCAAAGAGACAACTTGAGAATGAGACTTTTATTAGAAAATGATGACAGCCTACAAGACAAATTTAGCCAGCATCTGAACCAAGACAGAAAAAAACAAAAAAATAATCATGATTTTCAAAAGATCTTGGTGAACCACCGGACGAAACAAGTATCATAAAAACTAAAAAGTGGTACTCAAAAACATACCAATACAGGAAGAGCGTACTCAGCAGCTTTCCACATGAAAGGAAATTAATTTGTCCAGGGATTAGTGTGACATCTTGTTCTGATTCTTCCTTATTAAATCAACAGACCTCGCACAATCCGTTCTCCGAAGGCTTTTTGTGAAATCACATCCTTTTGAGGGGTAAGAATGTCGCCTCCAACACACAAAGGCTTCAGATCCTAAAAATAAAAACTTAAACTGCCTTGCGGTGGTACTCTGGAGGGGCAACTTCATAGTCACTTGCATTGAAGAGCGACGCAGAGTTCTTTACAAGATACCTGGAATGGAGTGGCATTTTTTAAAATATATTTTATTCTGCAGATGGATCAATACGAGCTTTATTATTAACAGTTTAGTGAATACTCACTTGAGGAAGTCTTGTAGGTAACTGAGCAGCAGTGCAAGGCTCTTCTCATCCAGGGGAGTGTACGCCAGCATAGCTCCAATTCTCACTTTGAAAAGCAAACAAAGGCAGATTTTTACACACTGCATGGCCTCTAACCCCTCTCTCACTTATTATAACTAGAAATACTTCAAAAAAACGTCCACTTTACTGAGGCTCGCAGAGGCAACTCAAGTGGTTAGAAAGGCACAAAAGGGAGGTCAAAGTGTTAAGATACAGATGAGTGCTGATGTTCACGAACAGGTAGTAAAAAAAGAAAGAAAAAGAAACGGGCTGTGCTCTTATTTCTTATGTGTAGTTCTAGTTGACATGGAGTTTTTTTTGTCTTTAAAAGAAAATATAATAACAGGTTAGGATGCTGTTATGATGGCTTGAATTGCACAGCAACGCACACATTTTCTGTTTTAAATGATGATTTTTAAACTAAAAAAGACGAGTTAAATGCCTGATATTTGCCGTGTGTTGAAGGTTGCTTTCATAGAATTTATTTGGTTCAGACTTTTAGACCTTTTATTGATCTGAACCAAAATTACAGATGTGAAACAGCTGATCTTTCTCAGATGAAATAAGTCGGGATAGGAAGATTGAAGATTGACAATAAAGGGTGAAAGAGAGCGGGGGCAACATTGGGGAAAGGGTTGCAGGTTGGAATTGTTGCAGAAATTGCTGATGGGCGACTTCAAACACAACTTTAAAAGGAGACGTTTTAAATCGTTTTAAGACTCTTCTCTATAATAAATAAATACTGCAGCAGAGAAATACTGTGCACATGTTTTTACCAAAGAGTCTGAGTAGGTGAGGGGCGCCGTAGATCTGAGACATAGACGTATCCGGGTGGTTGGCCAGGATGTCTGCATACTGCGGCCTCTCAAATTTGTAGAGAAGTTGTGTCCCCAGCATGACACTGAAATATTCCCGGATACCAGCAACCACCTCGTTCACAGCAAACTCCCTGACAGCGGAGGAAAAACAAGTTATATCTCTATGACGGACAGAGCAAACAAGCGAGTTGTGCTTTTGCACCTCCTGCTTGAGCTCTAACAGCTTTGTACGTGTGAAAACAAAAACCATCAGCGGAAATGACAAGTAAATGTGTATTTTTACTTGCTGTCAGAGTTTCCTCTTGATTTCTTGTAGTTTGCATAATCTTCAAGGACTGCATCAACGTTCTTTTTGGCAGGTAGGTGGAAAAGCTGAAGAAACAAAAGGACAAAAACAAACAGGCAGATAAATAACTTTGGAAATGTTGTAATGTCATGATATAAATGAAAAAAATGATGTGACGAAGTAGATTTGAAGGTCACTAACCTGTTTTTGTCGTGTAATCAAGTCCCAGTCATCCACAAGCCACGGTTTCAGCTCTTCAGGGATTTTTACTTTAACCTCCACTCGATTTATGAAGGTCTCCTCCTGAGCAGGCAAGAACAGAATCATGAAAGAAGCCACAAGCACAATGTTCACAGTTAATGTCATTGAAATGTTTTATATATCCGAGAACTTCTACTGTACAGCTGCAGCGAAAGATAATTTTACTTTTTATTCAGTCACTTTCAGTGCAGCAAGAAAAACATCCAACCAGAAAAAAACATTACAGAAGCAACTCTGTAAATTTATGAACTTACGCTTTCAACGGTTGGGTCAACACGTGCCCTCTTCTTTCTCGGAGGGTGGGTCGGGTCTCCTCCTGAACTGGTCCCTTCTCCTGCACCAGGAGCTGATCAGACAGAGACGCATTTAACTAACCACTTACTTTCATTGTCAATTTATCTGCCAATTATTTTCTAGGTTAATCAATTAATTATTTGATCTTAAAAAAAGTAAGAAAATTGTGAAAAGTTGCACATTTATCAGAGTCCAATGCTTTGTTCTATTCAGTTTAATATAATATAAATCAAAGAAAAGCAGAAAATCGTCATATTTCTGAGGAAAAATATTAATATTTTCTGCCTATTTTCTACATTAACTATGAATTGATCATCAAAATAGTTGGGTATAATTTTTCAGGTGATCAACTATTCATGGCAACTCCAGTATTTCACTCATACAATACCAAAGTTATTGTACATCCTGCCATGACTGATTATTTCTATATTTTCTTGATATTTTACAGCTTCTAATGCAATATTGATGGAAAACATGTACAAAAACCTGCTGGTTGTAGGTCTGGGGAACATGCATTTAAACAGTGTCAAATATGTAAATATGCAAAATGACAGACTCACTCTTTTGTTTGTTCTTTTTGGTTTTCCTACAAAAGATAAAAAAAGAACAGGTGTTAAAATAATAAAGAAGTAATTAGCTGGTATCACACCTTTTAAACAGTTTGGCAGGAGATATTAGCAGCAGCTGGCAGGTAAATAACTGATGACTTAAACTCACACATCATTTTTCTGCGGTGCAGGAGGTATCTTCTTATTCGGCGCAGCACCCCTCATTCTTCCTTCTACATAATGGTCTCTATATGAAAAAAAAAAGAAAAGCATGTTCAATTACTTAATAATCCTCATTCATGTAGTCATTATATTTTCAGGACACTTACTAAAGTTGGTTTATTTAGACCGCATATTTCTGCAAAGCTCATCTGTATTTGTTTTGTTTCTGGTAATGGTGTCGGTGCATCTGGACATAATGTACTCTTTGTTGTGTTGTATCACATTAGGCCTTATATACCACATTCAGCATGTAGAGCACCATTATCTACTATATTTAGATTATATTTTATATCTTAATTTGCTCTCTCCGTGGACCTTGGTAAAAAAAAAAATCATTATAAGGACATAAGAAAAAAAAAACCTGCAAAGACTCACACTGAGCTGAAATAAAAACACGGCCCTGCCTTGAATTCAACCTTCTGATTTAATTGAAGGCCATATTTTTTAAAGGATTCTATTCATCTACAGTATTAAGAAAAAAATAAATAAAGAATATCCAAATCCCAAAACATAACAAATACTTAAATAGTGGAATATTCATGTCCAGCCCTATATAGTTATTGATAAGTATTTTAGTCTGTTTTTATTATCTAAAAATATTCCAGAAAATGATTAAGTCTGCTATAGGCCTCACTTTCTTTTGTCTCTGTTTGACATGGATTAAGCAAACAATCTTAAATTAATCCATTGTATAACAAATTCCCTGATTAATAATCATGAAACGAGCAAAACTGATATGTCTCTGTTAATAACCCCTGATTGTAAAATCTCATATTGTGAAATCCATAGTAAAGACTACATAAAAAGGAGAATGGACTTACTGATTGGCCCTCTGAAGCTCTTTCTGTTTCTGCAGATTACTGTCCACATACTTCAGCACTCTGCTTTCAGGAACCCATTCGTCCCAGCTGGAAGAACAAAACCCCAAGAAAGAAATCAAGCACACTGGAAATCTGTACTGCACAATGCTTAAAGACTGGATGTATTTCAACCAAAACTTACTTCTTGTTCCAACCACTGTAATGAATGAAGTATTTGATTTGTTTGTCCTTGATGTTTATCTTAACACACTGCAAAGGAAGACATAAGTTATTGTCAAAAAAAGTTTATATCAGAGACACAGAGGAGGATCACATGATCAGAGAAACGGGCTAACTAAGGCAGCCTACCTTAGCTTCGTAGAGCAATGGCCCATGAAAACACAGCACTCTTTCACCTGAACAGAGTGTCGGTCAATTACAGTCAGTATGAGAGCAGTCCAAGTAAAACATGGTGAAATTGTAAAGCTGACTAAACTACTTGCACGCTCACATGAATAATAATTACACCTTCAATTTTAATTATTGCACATTAGCATCTAACACCCTTCTCTTTCTGATGGCAGAGAAAAATCATCACATCAGAGTTTATTCATTCATTTTAGCCACACATGCTGGGTGTGTGATCACATTCAATTAACTTGAGTCAAGAGTTTAATATAGTAGCAGACTTGGCAGATTCGTCTGTTTAATATGTTATTAACAAAATACAATGACTGTAGTTTGAGAATTTTACAGCACATTGCATTAATTAAATGCACATGTTTGAGTTGAGACAGTCACAATTACTATTAACAAATCTAGAAACTTGATTAACATATTTACATTGTACATATACTGATATTTTTTTTTATTTGCTACATTAACAGCGGTCACCAGTTTTAAATATGCACCTAGCATATTTAGAGAAAGCTTCAGAAAAACCTGACACCCTATAACAATAGCAGTTAGCCAGCTACAGCTAGGACTCTGCTAACAGTTCACTGAGGGGTGGGCGGTTAAATCAATGGGGAGCTAACTCTGCAGAAATCAAGCTATTGCTTTTAGAGGGCCAATATCGTTTATATCTGACATTGCTATTCGACTCCAACGGCATGGTACATCTAAGGTTATACTATGGAGTAAAGAAAAATACTTCGTGCATAACCCGAACTATCGCGGCAAACAAAAATCATCAAGAGACTGTTTTGTGCAACAACAATGAGCCTTAGCGGTTCGGCGGCGGCGGCGGTTGCTAAAGCTAGCTAACACTTCGGGCCTTTTCGGCAGCTCCAGCTCTGACCGACACCACAAATCTATCAGAAGTGAAAACAGACAAGTTGTTACCTTCTTGAAATTTAGGTTTCGGGTCCTGTTTCGGCGCCATTCACGGATTAAACTATCAAAATATGGGAAAAATTGCTAGCTCCCATTCCAGTCTGAAACGGCGCCGCTCTCTAAAGACGTCATAACCAACGCGATGACGCAGTAATTCCGCGACCAAAGGTGCGCCTGAAATGTGATGTCAAATGAAGTAGAAAGAATACTGATTTCCTCAAAACAAGTCTACACATAAACACAAATACTACCAGTACTAGCAAGCAGAAATTCGTAAAATATTCTGATTTGTTGTTTAACTGTTCAGACCATTTTAACTGTGTAATTTATCTCAATAAAACCCTAATTTATTACCAACAATGTGCAGTAATGGGCTTCTCTTATCCTTTTTAAATGACATTTTAAAAAATCTGGTTTAAACTTATGAAAAATATCTCTGATATTAAGTTTAGTGCCAGTGCCACTTTATAATGTAAAACCCAGTTAAACCCCAATATTTTAGAAACAATACTGAGGATATGAACTATCCCTGCCTTTTAATTGCTCATATGAGAAGCAGCATCTTGACTTTGCTTTGTGCAAGCTGTTTGCTGAAGAGCATTATCTGAATCATTGGTTGGGGATACTGACTTACCACATCAAGGTCCCTGTCAATGCTTCAGTTAAGGACACATGAATCAATCAATCTCAAGAATGAATGCAACACCTGTCGAGCCACCACCTGAGTGTCATGTGGCCCATGGCTGTGAAAGCAACTGAATTTTATTTTCAGTGTCAAAGATTGAAGCGGTTTTAAAAAAAGGCTGGGATTTAATTTAACAGCAGGAATGCACCAACTTTCTACTCTGTGTTCCTGATTCTGATCTGTCCAGGGCCCGCTGTCAACTGGGATTGATTCCGGTCCCACCTCACCCTAAAGAGCACAAGCAGTCCCAGGTAATATAATTTGATTTTGATAATTCAACTCAGAATATTTTCTGAAACCATTTCACTAGTCCAGTGATTGTTTCCCCCCAAATTTCAAATCAGTTTACAGTTTTCACTTATCAAGTGAAATATCTCAACATCTAGTACAATGTCTACATTTACTGGCATGTTTAATAGTGATACTTATAACTTGTCCTGAAGTACTACCATAACTTTTGTTACACATGCACATTATAGGCTCACAGCATTTAGAAACTGTTGGATGTTAACATGCATGTTTGTCAATTTGCACAATTATCATTAATTAGAATAACTGCCTATATGGACAATATTACAACAACTCTTGGGAGGTCACAAAGGATGCTGAGCCAATTTCTGATTTCTTTTTGTGAAACTCAAAATGACTGTTTAATCCAGAAGTGGCCATATAACAATGTGCTGTATTTAAGTGTTATAAAGCTGCAGTTAAACTGACTGAACTGACTTAACAAACTGAATTAAGACACCTCGACTGCATGCTGTAGCACATGGAGCTGAACTGGACCTTGGAGCAACTACAAAGGTGCACTTACTTATATCTGTTTAATTCTTACAAATATCAAACAGCACAGTAGACCTTGTAGCAGTTCAAAATGATCAAAGCCTCTATTGAGTTATTGACATCATCTGATAGTAAAACAAACAGGAAATGTTACAATGCATGTCAAGCAACTATGACATCTTTAAATAGCATTAATTATATAATTACAAAAGAAATATCACATACAATGACAGCAATGCATATCCACAAATCAAACAAATGCTGAAAATATATATGATAATAAATAATCCTAATTGTGTAAGCACAAGTCAAGAAAAATAAAGGGAGGGGATGCGTCCATAATTACTTCAATGGTTTTAACTTCGGGGCCAAAATGCATGTGATACACTCAAAGACTAAGCTATCACAGTTCTCTTATAGGCTGTTGCAAATACACTTAACAAAAAAGGCTATGCAACCTGTGGCTTCACTAGGGAACAGCATAGCACTCAAACAGGTGAGCTTTCAGGTGATTTGCAGAGACATGCAATGCTGAAAACTACTCCGAGTGTTTAATGCAACTGTGAACACTTCACTGCTCCACTCAGCCTTTATGTAAAGAAGCAAGTGCTAAAATCAAACATGAAGACGTCATGAAATGTCGAATTACAGAATCACCTAAAGCGGCCGAGAAAGATGTCAACCGGCCACTGTTGTAGTTTTCTGTGTACATTATTAAGTGTAGTATTTAAATAAAACAGATGTACTTTAGAATAAAATACATAATAAGAAGGCTGCTTGCTGGACTAGTGCCATTCATTCACACATTGAAAAAGCCTGGTCCTAAAATACTGACTTACTCCCAATTTATATGTATTTTCGGTACAGTCTAAACTATACACTATTGTTCATATTTGATTGACTGCAACAGGCGAAGAGTGCAGAGTTATGACAACAGAAGGATCTAGCGTTTGCTTTTGCAATTCTAGTGGCAACAGTTCCTAGAGGCATAAGGAATGCTTCTTTAAAAAAAACAGCATACATCCAACATAACTTACATCATAAATAATTCCTTAAAAATAATAATGACCACAGCATGAATGTCTTACAGAAAAATCTACAGTGATGGCAAAAATGTCCAGATCTTTCTGCTGTCAAACATTTGACAGAAATGATGCCATTTAGAAAATAAAGAAAGTGTTACACATTTTCCTGTTTTGCTGTGACTTGCCTTTTGTACATCTATAACAATGCCCATTTTCTTTATATTCTAAATATCATGTTACATAAGGTGTCACCTCATTGGGTTCTGTGCACATAACATTATACTGAAATAATGCCATTGACATGGAATATCGAAACAAAACTGTAAAAACCAGGTACAAAAGGTACAATATAATCAAAGGACCACATGAAGAGGTGTGAAAAAGTCTTCAGTATTCACAGAAAAATATCAACTGAAGTAACTCACCGGACAAGAAGGGTCCTAAGTTTATATACATATGATAAGTAAAATTGAAAATAGATTTTCCTCTCTGTACATAGCACTGTATTCTTTCATCTTCCTCTTCCTTATTTACAAAGAACTCCTGTTCTTGAGGTCTCCCTTGTCTTTCAGTTCTGTGTGGATCTAGTCAAGAGAGATAACGTCAGATATGGAGCCATAAATGGCTGCCGCCGCCGCCGCGGCTTCCACCGAGGACCTCGACAATCCTGAGATGGTGTGGCTGTCCCTGTCTCGTTCTCTGTCTTTGTCGCGGTCCCGCAGACTGCTGGAAGACACCAAACTACTGGTGCTGCCACTGTTGCTGCCTCCATTGGTGGCCACCAGCGTGCTGCTCCCTGGGGTGCCCGGCTGCTCCCGTAACATCTGAGAGGAGCCGTAGGGCAGGAAACGGTTGAGCAGCAAGTCGTGGTCCTCTGAGGCTGACGCTGACGCAGCTGCTGCGGCGGCCATCACCATGTTGTAATGCTACCAGGAGGAAAAGAGTTACCATGAGCACAACACAAATAAATATGCTGCACAAAAATAAGCATACTGCAGTGTGATGCTGCCAAAGTTCAGGTGTTTGAGTCAACATACCGGATTGTCGCCTTGGAGGAAGGAGAAGAAATTCAGGTCTGTAAGAAAAGAAAGAAAGCTCAGTCTATTAACTTCCCTTAACTCGCTTCTTAAAACCCACTTTTATAGTCTTTCATAGCTGTTTTCAATCTTACTCTTCTATTCTATTCTCTGTATAGTCTTCCTTTTACATTTTAATTCTGTTCGTATTACTTAATTACTTGGTATCGCAGATTGTCCTGTACATGATCCTATGCTGTTTTTTATCATTTTTTAAATGTAAGAATTGTTTCCTTAGGCCTAATCTCTGCTCTGTTTGCCTTGTGGCATCATTGTCCTTTGGGATGAACTGCTGTCTGACAAAGCACTTTATAAGCTGTTGTTTTTATGTGCTATACAAATAAGAATATTGTTATTATTACAACAATTGATTTAAGAACACTGTCTTAATACAAAACTTGCATCATTCTGTGTGTAAGGGGCCTCCGCGGATAGGGGACATTATCCGCAGTAACGGATACGAAAACTAACTCAGCTTAAACTAATATGAGTCTTCAGCAGACCGAGTTAGTCAGATAAAGTGGGTGTCTTCATGCTGGTAGTCATGTGATCAGGTTTACTGCTGTGGTTTTGCCCCAGCAACAAGTCTGCACACGACCATCAGGACATAATCCTTCAGCACATCTTATGAAGTAAACACAGTTTAAGAAAACAAGATGGTATTTTGTACGTGATAAAGAGTTAGCTGAATCAGCTGGGTATCTTTCAGACAGTTTAAACTCAATGTTAGCTTCAGAAGACATATTGCTATTGCTATTCTTGGCCAATATAGACAGAACAATTGATAACTGTGACCAATATCACTTTCCACATACACACGTGTATGTGATTAATGTATTAAAGTCGACTTAATCTAGGCAAGTGACGGATGTACCTGGCAGATCACTGGTTGTGTGATAATAGTGGCGATAGTCCTGGATAAGAGGTGGAGGGGGAGGAATGTAGCTGGTCTCCACGGGGGGCATGCTGGGAGCTCTGCTCACAGGTGAGGCCTGACTGTGCAGGTTCAGTACTCTGAGGGAAACAACCCCACATCCAGTTAGACAAAAGAAATAACACAATGCCAAAATACATCTGTTTATGGGGATCCAACATCCCTCTTGTGGTTGGAGACTCACCCTTTGTTTGGAGGTGGAGAGACAGGTGACAGTGAGGGACAGGCCCGTTTAGGAGGCGGCTCGTCGTCTAGCTCGTCCTCTGAGGAGCTATCCAGTGTCAGGTCAATCACATCAACGTTCTTGCCGTTGTCATTAGACGATCCACGTTTCTGCTCATGAGGGTCTGTCCGCGACGAATCTACAAAGGAACAGTTTACTGACGTTGTGCTCACAGATCTGAGTGAATGAGTGAGTACCCATCTGAGATGTAAGGGCTACATACCGCTGTCTACACCATTGTACGAGGCCGACACCTCCTGCACCTCTTTCTTCGACCTCATGGGGGACCAGTTTCCATCTTCTTTGAACTGGATTTCATCACAGTCATCACAGCTATTCAAGATTTCCATGAACAACCTGTGAAAACGGGCATCACATTTCAATACTTTGAAAACAGAATTACATACGCTTTCGTATATCATTATATACTACTTATATTTTGTAATTATAGTATTACAGGCTGCTTTGATGGAAGCTTCAGGTACAAATTGGACAAAAAAACATGACGCACAAAGGTAGATTAAAGCAATTTTGTCAGATGCCAAAAAACCTCTCAGTGCTTTAAGATAGCATGATTGATTTTTAGTTCCTTGTAATTTGTTTTCTTCTGTATTTTCTGTCTGTAACTTTGTGATTCTATTTATGCTGCTTCCTGTCTTCAGCAACTCTCCCTCAAAAAAGAGAATAAAACAATTCTAACAGGAGCTATTGTCATTCTCCTCAAAAATCACAAAGCATATTGAGCAATTATCCTGTCAGTCAATCGTCTCCCAGGAATGTGTTGTGTGACATGTTGTGCTCACCCGTCAATAATGAGGTGCTCATACGGTGCCTTTTTGTCACAGACCGGACACACCCACGTCGGCTTCTTCTCATTCATTTGGATATAAAGTGTAGCATCGAAGCACTGAAGGTGAGAACAGGTAATCGCTCTGCAGGGGATCGTCAGCCTCATCTTCCCCAGCTTCAAAACAAAAATAATTAAACACAAAAAATTAATATAATTTCCCAGACCCACTATAAATACTGCACCCTTTGGTTTTATAATGACAAGGCTGGTGTTCTAATTATAGCATTCATTGTGGGAACTTTTATTGGAAAAAATCCCTCTGTAATTAGAGTTGTCAATTTCTTGTTGGTCTATTAATAGAGTAAGTGACAAACTGGTTCCACAGGTATTCTGCCAACTCTTCGGCACACTACTCACAACTCACTACAATAACACAGGCTTTTGTTTTTGAATAAGTAGTATAGTAGAGTATTTACAGGACACAGGAGAGAGACTCGTAGACTGGTGGTGGCGATCTCACTCTCTGGATCTGCTGTTAATTTCTCTTTGACTGTGAGAAAGAAAAAGAAAAAAACACAAATATTAAATATTATTATTATGACTGTTTAATCCAAGTGTGCAATATGTTGATTTGTTTAACAGGATCCAAAGCTATGTCAGAATTATTCCTTGATCAACACAAATAGACAGGAAAAAATGGATTACTCCACATCATACAAAAATAATAAATATGAGAGGAAAATTAAGTTCTAGGTGCACAAAATAACTGCAGTGGGAAAAATGTGTTTGAAGGAGCTTTTCCTGGAATGTTTAACACTGCAGATCCTAGTTCCTTTTTTGGGTCCTAAATTTAATTCCCGGGACTTCCAAGTTATAATGCGGTCAAACTGACCACAAAAATGCACAGGAGTTACTGTATGAAAGGAGTTAATTTATGTGATCAGCTTTTCCATTTCCTGCTCTCTGCAGATGAAGCGGCAACACATATTCTATGTTTTTAATACAAAAGAGGCAACTTACTCAGAGCTCTTGAGTGGTCAGGGTTCCTTATTCCTTTGGCCCTTAGTCTTTGCAACAACACTGCAGACGACTGCTGTCTCACCAGATAAACAGCCATGGAAAAACTCTGACAAAAGGAAGATAAAATAATGAGTGAAACAGCTCACCCTGAGGTGACTAATGTCCTTTCTAATGGGCTAAAATGCCGATTCCTAAAGTTTTGCCTGGATCTTCTTACCCTCCCAATTTCTGAAGTCCATGACACTACAATTGTGTTGGGGACTGTTGTGGACAGCCGGACAAGAGAGGTTATGTTGATGGGGCGACTGGGCCTTTTTGGTTCAACTCCATTTTTGGTTGGAGGAAGATATCCCTGCAGAATAAACATCAAACCTCAGTGACTTTCTTTTTCAGTAACTGGTGGAGAGATACATAACAAATATGACAGGATAGACTGATAACAAACTGTCTGGACTCACCGGGAGATTACAGGGTTTGCCGTTAACCTTCACACACAGATTAGGGGGGAAATGATCCTCCTGGGGACAGCTTGTCTCTGATAAACAAAATCTGAATATGAAGAAAATGATGAAAGCCGTCAGCTCAAATGTTGGGGGATGAATGTCAAAAGCTATTTGTTCCTTTAAAGTTGTCACTTTCACAAAAAGGCTGGCTTTCTTGCCTATTTTACCATCTATGATATAGGAGAGCACTTCTTAAAGGACACAATTTATCCATACAGTGAGAATTTAAAGACATTCACAGCATATCTATGGTTAGAGTCTGACCATGAGAGTCACATACAGACATCAGGACTTCTATTTCTGGTTGCTTGAAAACTAAGAGGAGCTAAAAACAGAACCACTATTCACTTAATGCAAATAACCCCTTGGTTAAAAGAGAAAAATATATGCTCTGAGGAAAACTGAAGACAAACCTTAACTGGACTTGTACAGCAAAGTCACATTTGTTCCCAGATATGTCCCTGAAGAATAAAGAGAAGTCGGATCAGGCTGGTCAAAACAAAACTAATTCTTGGTTACTCATTACACAGTATCATTTCTCCTTCCATGTCCACTCTTACCACACATTTCTCACTTACATGGAGCTGCTGATCTGTTGAACTTGCTGTGGTGTTAATGCGAAGGCATAACATGCTTCCTGGAACCGTTGACTGTTGTCTGAGGCTACAAAAAAAGAAACCAGGAACAGAACATGACAATCAAAGGGGGAACCTTCAGAAATCAGCAGGCACTAATGCAAACTCCTTTTGAAATCTGTATGGTTTGGAGTGTGGTTTTAACAGCTCAAGGTTCAAATATCTGTGGTCACAATCCTCCACGAGGCTGAGCAAAGACTGGTGGACTCACCCAGACTGGTTGGCTTAATGAGCTCATCCAGAACGTCGTAGAATGGCAATCTCTGGAGCTTAACATCAGGGTGTACAGGATGCAGGGCGGAGGGGAGGTGAGGCAGACTCAGCTCATGCTTAGGCCCAAGTAAAGAAACAGGCAGTAGAGGCGATGGGGAACCGTGGCTGTCAAATCCCAGCTGGGCGAGCCCAGCGGGCAGGCTGGATGCAGAATGAACACCGGGCAGAGCCAGGTCCACCGGCGAAACCATTTTGGTTGGAAAGCGCCGTCTGTAGAGCTCTTTGATCTTCATCTGCACTGCGGGACTGCAACCAGCCTTGAGTAGGTGGAGAGCTTTGGTCAAAAGTTCGTGTTTGCGTCCGTGCTTATTCCGTCCTGCATATCCCAACAACACCTGGAGCTCCGAAACTCGAAGGCTCATAACCATTTGCTGGTGAAAAGTGAAGAGTGGGAAACGGTTCATTATTACACCCTGGGAAAAAATATCTTCATATTCTTTTGCAAAGAAAGAATTTCCTTTTCTCGAATGACTCCAGACTTTGACATTTTAGCTGTTATTGATAAAGCATGTCCGATTCAGCATGCAAAAACTGTGATTTTGTTTTAGACATGCTTGGAGCAGGAAGATTAATATAACTTCTTTGTCCTTTGTCTGGCAAGAATCTCAATAAAAGTGACACATTAAGAGCTTCATTATACAGTATATCTAACAAACAAAGCCACTCTGAGAGGACTTCAGCAGAGATTACCCTTTGGCAAGCAGAGACAGCATATACATTTAAACCTAACATAATGTTTAATCCATAAAATGATTCTATGGTTAATAATAATAAATAAATAATCTGTACAAAATAACAGAATCCAAAACACCAATCATCCACATAATGAAATCTAATCACACAAGGGTTTTTAAATTCGCAACCAAATACATCCTACAGTCTGACCGTGAAACACCACAAACCATAGAATTACATCGATATTCTTATGTCCAATATAGTATAGTAATCCGATAACTGTTTAAAAGGTACAAAGAAATGAAACACATTATGTTGGCATTAAAGAAGACAACCCGCATTTATGCAAAGCATATGCAAAAGTAACAAAAATACACCTTAACAGTCAGGTTATCCGCGTGTTAATTGACAAACTCAATTAGCACTCAATGAGGAACTGCAAAATGTGAATATTTTAACTGAAAAATATCTGGTCAGCTGCTTTAAATCTTGGCGGTTAAAATATGGTGTCGCATATCATCAGCTATAAGTGATACATTCAGATATATCCAATAAATGAGCTGAGCTTGTTAATATGTTAATGTCTACAATAGTAATGCGGCTAATATCCGGCTAAGTAGGAGTGTCAACAGTGCAGAGATTTGTTTGGAAAAGGAGCAAATTAAGACAAAATCGTTTTTAAAATGATTGATTTCTGTCAATTAATAATGAATTACCAATGTTAGGAGAGTACAAAGTGGGGGGAGACAGAGAACATTTAGCATACACTAGCTAACAACGTCTGTATGAAACCGGTGTAATCTGACTGAAACAAAACTTAATGCTGTTGTATTTCTCATATCTCGTTTATTTGAACAATAATCGACAAATTGAGTTACATTACAGCTACATAGACTATAGAAAGTGACTATATTTCGTGGATTATCGCCACAGCAAATCAGAAATAACGCTAATGGAAGCTAAACTGCGCTTGTCTTCCAGGGAATAGACAGATCCCAGTTTTAAACAGACGCCGTGGTTCGCCGGTTGAACTGCTGACATTGTCAGGTCGCTGACATTACAGTATCATTTTGTGCAAAGCGTTGACATGAATGTGTCTTTCATATTGGACCGAAAGCGCTATCTGGCCTGATCTGCAGGTGAGCCGCTCAGCAGAGGCAGCCTAACGGAACGTCGGCAACAATAACAAAGCTAATGCTAGCGAGCTAGCCAGCCAGCTAACAGTGTGTCTGGCCTCCGCTGCTCTGCTGTTATGGTATTATATGCTTTGATAACAACATCCATCGGGTCTCTACTGTCAAGTAAAAATGGTGCTATGCTTTGGAATTCAAATCTCACTGTGTGAAACGTCTATTTGTCAAGCTAATATAGGGGCTCGCTTTACCTTCAGTTCCGCACTCTCCGCCATCTTGTTACATTAGGTGCGCATGCGCAACAGCCAACCTCCAGGGACAGAGCAGATTCAAAATTGTGTCGCTTCTGAGCCGCAGACAGCAGGGGGCGCTGCAGCAGCACACAAAAGTACACATTCAGCTACTTTTTGTGCTTACTATTATTTCAATTGTTTGAGGAATTTTGTTCTGCTGGTATAAAGATACACAAAAATAACATTGAACTGTTTAGGTAAGCTAAAACTGTGCTTATTCCTTTTCAAATAGGCTACTTTAGTTCGGGAGGCGGGGATTATTAACTTTTTTGATTAGTTGATAGCTGGGAAAAAAAATTTCTATCTATTATGATAATCAATCATTTGCGAAATTAACCAAGCAAATATGGCATGCATCTACTAGTTCCATAAATGTGATCATTTGCCACTTCTTCTTGTTTTGAACTCTGAATAATAAATAATCTATTCCTCTATTTGTGTTTTGACTGTTGATCACACAAAAAAATACAACTTTTAGATGTCACCTCGACCTCTTGTGTTGGACTGTTTCCCACTATTTGGGGAACAATGAATCAACTGATAAAATGCATTTTCTGACGTTGGAAATTATTATAATTATTATCAATTGCATATTTTCTATAATGCAGCCTAGAAAACGTATAAATATAAATAAATTAGTTTCCACAGACATCTTTTTGGTGCGTCTTTGCTAATCAAACGTAGGGCTTCAACAGATCGCCTCGGAAATTCAACACACTTGAGTGAAAGTTGAGTATAAATTCAAAGGCAGAGCAAATTCGCGGTTTCTCCTAAAAATATATTATCAATATTAAGAGTTATATGCTATAGGAAAGGCTCTGTGAAAACACCGAGGGCAAGAATTCACATTTCTTTTAATAAAATGATTTATTCATTAGCGATGAAAACAAATATTACATGAACAAATAGGCTACTCTTAATAGAATATGTCGCTACTTACAGGGGTGTTCTAATTTAGCCTACTAACTTCTGTTTTGTGAGTCTTCAGAAACAAATAGGCATGGTCTGACCAATACAAATCGTTATATTGTAGGCCTATTTCAATGCACAAGCTTTTTATGGTAATTCCCATCATTTGTTTAAAGTGCATAACATCCAAAGGAAGCTATTGGCCTGCGAAGAAGAACAAAAGTAGTAGGCTAATTTACAATACTGAGAGGAGCAATGAATTGGCTAGTCAAAGCTGCTATTATTGACAACAGAAAAACCGAAATAACAACCTATAACTATTACAAGATACATACATTGTCATTGCACTTTGCCACAAATAATAAATATCATCAATGGTATCATTTCAGTAAAACAAATTACACTGTATGCAAGATGGTTACATAAATACTGAGGGTGGAAATACACATTTTTTTAAAATTTTACAAGTAATTACAACTTTTTTTCAATGTGATTCCTCGGAGGTTTTTCCATTAAGCTGTTGGATATACGTGTCCTTTGTTTTCTGTGTCATATAAATAGTGGTAGTGATCGGATTCAGGGTGGCAGCAGAGGAGGTTTGAAGGAGCAGGATCCGCTGCAGTGGCGAGGAGTCAACATCTTACACGAGAAATGGTGTAAAGCGTCGTGAGCTTCTATGAAGAAGGAGATGAAATGATCAATAGTGCACCAGCATGGCGGCTTTGTTGAAAATCATATCAAAATACAACACATGGGTGTATTTGCGTCATGCATGTCCAAGTTAAACACAGTTTCACAATAAAAGCATCAATTGTTTTAGGCCATGCTCAGAAGATATTTAGATTGACTTTGTCTGGTTGCAGAAATTTAATGTGCACACCGTCCTGGCTACTATTCCACCTAATTTCATGACTATAACTTCTTAATTTGTGCTGAATAAGCGAAAGAGTTTTGCTTTCTTGGTCCAACTTGCTGCATTAAGCGTCAAGACCGCATAACCATGACGTAAAATGCGCACTCAGTCCATGGCAATCAATATAATTGTATGAAATAAATGATATGCTTATTTATAAATTCCACATTTTGAGTATATACAATTATTTCATTTATAAGTAAAATATGCGAAAAATAAGTAAACGTAATTTGCGTGAACTTAACAGTGTATTTTGCGTATGACAACAGTAAATGAAAGCCTACAGACAGCCCACGCGAATCCTTGATATCCTGTACACACAGAGCATCGTGAGCATATGTACAGGCTCATCAATCACGTCGGCAAGCATGCCACAGTAAATGTGTGAATCCGCTCCCTCTGCTTTATTTCTCTCACCTCTGACGATGTGCAGCTGCTGAACCATCTCCTCCCTGTAGGAAAGTTCCCTTTTCATTTGATCCTGGAAATTATCTGAGGAACAAATAGCAGGTCGTGGATTTGAGTCAGTGATGCGTCTCCATTTAAAATCACAACAACACCACAACCATTGATAAAAAAAAATATTTCACACACACAGAGAAGCGATAAAAAAGCCGGTTTCACCTCCGAAATACTGCAAATACTTGGTCATAAATATTCATGTGCATAATAAAAAAAAAATCAGGAGGGTATGAAGTTATTTGGAGGAAGTATTCCTGATAAATTATTGATTTTAGGCGATTGATAACATTGATAACACTTAAATGAATTGAAGTGTTCCACTCCGGAGAGTCAGCAGCCTCTAGAGGGCGCTGCTCTCAAGATAAAGCGCCAAACCAGGTACAGAGCTCACGCGGGATCCTTATCGTATCCAACATTGTTTCATCACTCTGGTGTGTAAATGCTTAAAATCAGGTTTCATAGTGGAAATTATAGAAAAATATTTTTAAAAAATAGTGTCAATTATTTAGTACATCTAATTATATTATATTATTAATGTCACTGCTGGGTTTCAGAAAATGTGGATGGATGCATCAATTACAGTTTTAATTATAAACCATGAATGGAACATGTTACTGTACAAACTTTAGAGAAGTATTTCTACTCTAATTCCCTTTTATTTAAAATAAACCAACTGGGAAATATCTATTATGTTCTTGTGTTACAGTCCACATGCATTCTTCAGTACCTATTGTAATTGTCTTTTGTGTGCAGATTAAGATGAGACTTGATCCTAGAACAAGCCACCTTGTTGACAGTCAAGAGTGTATCAAGTGGTATTAAAATGTGGGATAAATGTAGAACAGGAGCTTTTAAGCCAAGTGTCTGAGCAGATGAACCAGTTGTGATATCCTGTCACTAAATCATTCTTTTTGTTAATTAAATTCACAACAGCTGGATCTAAATACCCCCAATAAATGCATGAAAAAATCCACAACACCACTTTAAATTGAGCTTTAAGACAGATAACTGGGAAATGACATCAGATTTTTTAGAGAGTGATCGCACATTATAATACAAATAATACGAATAATAGCCAGGACCCTATAATACCCCTTAAAGAGTGTGATGTGATTTTTTTATTGAACCCAATTTAGACTTATCTAATTGTTCTGAATTAATTTAAAGACCTCCTTCTTACTTGGACATACATTATGTTGTAAAAAGGTGAGACAAAATACTTAATTTCAGACAATACACAACATATTATATTTGAGATCTTTCTAATCAGTATCATAGGTACATTATGTTTATGTACACCCAGAACCAATAAGGACCGATCTGGATTACATGCACTGGTCTAGTAATTTAACCATTAAAATAAACAGTGTACAACATGACCTTGTCCCTTGTCTTCCTTTTTTCTATAGATCTCAGATTTTGCTAAATGAAATGAAATTTCACAAACTAGAGATCTTTGAGGTATATTGTTGATATCTCCCCCCCGTTTCTCCACAGAGCAGCTCTATGCAGTGCACCCATTCTTCATTTTAATTAGATTCTCAAATAGCTTTTTTGCAAGTTTTAAAAGAGATGTGTGGGTGAGACATTTTCAAGCATTTTGGAAAGAAGGTGTTGAGGAGTTACATTCAGTTAAGTCTTGCAGCACTCAAAGTGTGATTGGTGTTTTGTCCTGCAATTCACCTGAAATTCACATGGAGCACTTCATATCGCCGGTTTCTTCTTCTGTATGTGGTTACAGTTTTTACAGCACCAGTGCAGAGTTTTAAAGTAAAATCGCACAGGGTTTGAATATTAATGCAGGTGATTTTTCATTATGTTGGCTTTCAAACCAATTTTATATACGTTTTTGATATTTAAGACCAATTTAGTAAAAATTACATTATTCTGTATGTCTATTTCTATTTGTTCTGTATGTCTATTTCTATTTGAACAAGTTATTTGCACTCACTGTATCTGTACACCAAATTAAGCCCCAAAATATCTGTTCTTTCTTCCCAACATACAGCTATTTTTGAGGATGCATGGATGTTTTTGGACAGGGCGTTAAAATCGTATTCCCCTCCACTCATTGTTAAAATGGGTTTTGAAAGCATCTCTTCTCAGGCCGAGTGTGCCCCTGAACCACTTAGCATTTCTGGAAGAATGGTGCCCTTTAACACATCTCTGCTGTGCAGAGAGGAGCACATGCACGCCACTGTGGAGGTGGATTTGTTCATGACATGACAGGAGTTCATGTTTTGGCTTGAATCACAAACATGACAGCAGAGCAACACTTAACATGCAGCAGGAGGACTTTAGAGTTTCTGTCTGTTAAATCACTGCTGTGGTGAGAAAAGCCAAAATTGTTTTTGAAATGCACGGTTGCAGAATTTAGCTTACCTTTCAAGTTCTGAAATTCACGTTCCAGCTTTTTCCTCAGCTCAACTTGTTCTAACAGCTGCTTCTGTAGTTCCTCTAAAAAGCAGACACAAATAGAGGACGTTGGAGGAGGACAGGCACAGTTAGCTTACGTATCATCTTCCTTCTAGGACATATTTCTATTTTTAATGACAGTGATGGGGACACTATCATCATTTACACTGAGTATTCAGAGCAAACCTTTCTTGGCCTGCATTAAAAAAAAATCCCCTTTTTATTTATTTTTATATTTATTTTTGGGGACAAATGCCAACGAATGAGCCTAAAGGCAAAAACAGAGAAGAAGAAAAAAAGAATTTTTAAAAAATGAAATAAAAAGTATACTATTATTATTATTATAACAGTTTTTAACGATTTATAAAATTATAAATGAAATGAATAACAATAATCTTAATAAAAATGATGGTAGTATATTTTTTAATTCAATAAAAAGTCTATTATTATTATTATCATCACAGTCATCATCAAGATTTATTAAATTATAAATAATCAAATCAATAACAATAATAGTACAAAAAAATAATAATACTAGTATATTTTTAAATTCAATAGTCTATAATTATTGAATGTTTTTATCGGTTTATTACATAATAATAATAATAATAATAATAATAATAATAATAATCATGTTTTTTTTCAAGATGGATGCTATCTGTCAATCATTGTATCTAACAGTAACACATGTTCCTACCTTTTGCCAGACTTTGTATGGCTCTTTGTGATGGCAGAGCTCTGGCTGGCGCCTCCTCGCCTGAATACACAAAAAGTAAATTATAACCCTTTATCTCAAAATAAGAAAGAAAAAAGAGTAGACTCTTATCGCCTTAAATGTAGAGAAAACCCTTTTCTCTGACCTCGGTTTAACTTACCCTCGTCCGGCTCTCGCTGGTTGTCCTCGCTGCTTTGTTCACTAAAAGATTTCGTTTCGATCTCCTCCACTGTGGAAGACGGCTCTTCTTTACTTGCACTCTCATCTTAAGAGAAAATAAATCGATGGAACATTTACCTCCTTTCCTTATCTTTCTTTTTTTTCTTTTTTTTTTTAACAGCGAAGTATTTTTTTTTTTTTTTT
>CAFUXE010001085.1:202294-288750 GCA_903364295.1 Serranus cabrilla
ACAGTCTAACCATTTGTTGTAAGAACTCCAGTCTGGTAATTCGCAGGTCTGAACTGATACGGACTGCTCCTTTGTTGCAGCTCACTCCTCTCCGGTGTGTACACCTAAAGAAGACACAATCACCACCTCTTTTAAAATTACATAAGACGATGTAGAATTATTTTAATCAATAAAAATAGAATCTACAATTCATAATTAAAAATATACTTCAAGTAGAAATGTATATTTTTTTATTTAAATGTTTTATTTATGTCTTTTTCCCCTGAATGTTGTGGACATGCTGTTCGTTGCTGACAGACACAAAAACACACGTTTAAAAAATACACACAAGCCAAAGAAAGAACCCCACTTGCAGAAAACTTGAGAGAAATATTACAGCTTGTATTTATGGCCAGTGTTTGTCAGTTATGAGTCACTCACTTCAGTGAAAGACGCAGCTATGTGGCTCTCTGACAGCAGCTTGTTCTGCAGGTCTCTGTCAGAGGACTGGGCCACGTGCAGACTCAGTTTCTGGGACTCACTGCTCTCCTGCAGGCTCTTGGAGTCCAGGTCGGCTGGTGAGACACTGTGAGCCAAGCCGGGAGGAGTCCGAGGACACACCGAGGACAGAGGCCGGGAGTCCTCCTCCTCCTCTGGTGTTTTATTTGTCTCCACGTCCACGTCCGGCTCGCCCTCGCTGTCCACGCAGGGGGACATGGACCGGTAGCTCGAGCTCTCGCTTAAAAAATCGGGCGACAAATAGCCGGTGCGACAGCCGTTATAAGCGCCCCTGTTGCCGTACAGCTTGGCGATGCAGTCCGCGTCTTTAATAACGGGTCTGAACGCGGACACGTAGCTGATCTTCCGGGGCGCGAGGGTCATCCCCTCCAGCGGCCTCGCCTCATCCCCGGACTTGTCGTCTTCATTGCGCGTGGACTGAGTGCTCGAGCACCGGTCGTTTTCCACCATGCTGTCCTTGGACGTGTTGGTGCTCCGGTCGCTGTGCTCGGATATGTCCATGTCAGTCTGTCTCGGAGGACACAGCAGCTCAGACGGGGGTTTGTGCTGACTCTGGGGGTAGGGGGGCATGGGCAGCGCGCCCGCCGCGGGCCAGAACATGGGGAAGGAGTGGTAGGCGCTGTCCTTGGTACCGGGCCACAGGACGCCGGGGAGGCCCGCTTTGCTCTGCTCTCCCAGCATGCCCTCGTCTTTCTTCTGGCACAGGCCGAAAGCTGGGAAGCCGTACGGGTGAGGGAAGAGCGGCGGCGGGATCTTCTGCAGCATCCCGAAGCCTTTACTGGGCACGGGGATCACCGGGTAGCTGCGCGTGCTCGTCATGCCGCCCCGGTTGTCGTCGCAGCTTAAGATCTTTGCAGGTATCTCGGGTGAGTCTCGGGGACGGCTGTGTCCATGTGATTTTAACGAAGAGCTGGACTCGGACCCGCTGCCTGGCAGCGTCCTCTTGCGACTGCCCCCATTGAACATGGCCTTCACGTCTTCCCACGCGTGCAGTATATCTGTGGCAGAGCCTTTATCTGATAATTTTAGATGCCGCCTCCAAGAATTAAAGTTAGCTGCATCTGGCTGCGTGTACTTTGACTCTGGCGTGCGGTGCGAGTGAAATATAAATTTATTAGGAGAAAAATACATGTTGCAGTAGGAGCACTTGATGCACTTGGCCCTGGAGCTGTTATATCTGGCCGGGATAAAGTTGCCTCGACTTCCCCACGCGCATTCGTGGGAAACATCAAAGGCAAAATTTTCTGGAAGTTTAGGAGGCGCGTGAGCTCCCAGGAATGACTTACAGAGTCTCTCGGCCTCGCGCTTAGTGATCATCCCGCAGCGCCTGGAGGAGATGGGCATGGCCCCGGCTCTCCGCAGGATCTCCAGCTGGACAGGAGTGCACTGGACGCAGGTGATCCCCAGCGCCACGCGCCGGTTGTGTATCTCGTTATAGCTGTAAGTCTTTAACAGCGTGTTGGATATCTGTGCAAGACAAAGTCTCTCCTGGCCATCTATCACCAAAGACACGATCGGTATTCCGTACAGCACCGTCTCTCCCACCTGGTTGGGCTTCAGGTTCTTGGTGCCCGGGTAGGAAAGTTCTTGTTTGGAGCTTGGCGAGGAGCTGGGGTCTCGTCCCGCAGGTATGGAGTCCATCCTTGGAGGCCTGGAAGCTGCAGAGACAAATAAAGATGTGAGAATGTGTCAAAGTAAAAACAGCCTCGAGTATGGCTTTAAAATAGCTACTTAATGGGGCCTTTTAGTTCACTATTTCATAGTTCAATCTGCTAAATATAGACACACAGAGAACAGGCCTCATTTTTATTAAAATTGCATGAAAATTATTTTTCATTTTTAGACCAACCCCTTTGGAATAAAAGCTGACTCTTATGAGGTAGTATTGTGACATGTTAATGCCCAATTAATATATGCTTTTCAATAAAAGCTCCACCTTAAAAATAGCTCCAATTAATATTATAACTTCACCTTTTGTCATTGTTAACAGCAGGTTAAAAATTTCTGGTTCAATTTCATGTTTGGATTTAAATAGTCTGAGCGTCAAAATCTAGCAGATTAGCTGAAGTCATGACTCAAAGACAGACTGCACTACAGCCGGTAATCACTTTCCAAAACTCACCTTTAATGTTGGCGCAGCTCCCCTCCGTCGTGAATGAGAAAAGCAGTGATCAAGTGAAAGTGGGAGCGATGAGAAGAAGTCTATAGTCTGTGCTGGGGGATGTAAAGATGTTTGCTCTAGTAGTGGGACGCAGTTGTCCGTGCAGCACCGCCTCCCTCCTGCTCACCGTCCTCCTCTCTCTCTGCTGTGGAGTGTGTGCGGATGGTTTGTGTTGCGCCGGCAGCAGCAGCAGCAGCAGCAGCAGCAGCGTCCACATGGCAGGCAGACTGTAGTACAGCCCCCTCTACGACACACAGCAATCAAGTGACGGCAAAACTTATGGCGAGGCACTCCCACTCTCTCTCACACACACAGGCTGCATTAACTATGGATTCATGACCAATGAAGATGCTTTGAGTGTTTGGTCTTATAGCAGCCTGCAGGTCTACACATATGGAGAGTGTTATCTAGAATTATCAAATAAAAACACTCACAAAACATGTTTAATGTTTAAATACTAAATTAACAAAACCCACATTAATATTTAATTACTCTGGAGACTATTGTGCCAAACATAATGCATTTAATTAATTCTTTTGCACTTTTATTTTGAAGGAAAAAAAACACGCAATGTTACGGACATTATGCACGGAGGAGGCTGCAGTGGGATTTGGCTTTCCGCTTTAAACAGCAGGGACCCCGCGACACATTGTTGTGTGCACGCTTGGAGTCAGGGCCCGCTGATGAATACAGGCCTTCAACACGTGCTCGGTTCCCACGGATTCATCGTTTACAAGCTACACTTCGCCTACATGCGTTTTGACAATAACCAGCTGCTCCAAAGGTCACTCTCTGTAAACCGAGCTTTGTTTTTTTTTCTGAGCTGAGGGGGAAAAATCAGACAGAGGAACAGCGCGCGCAGCCTCGCACCATAATCGCTTAACTTTTTAAAGTCAATAAAGCTTTGGATGAATCATCTTCATTTGGCACGCGCGCGGCGCCAAGCACTGATGTAATATTGATGAATGAAACAGGACACGTTCCTGTTGGTCCTATTGACTCGGCGGGACAGAGGTGGACAGCAGTAATGACAATTTGTCAATAATTATTCACTAATTTCAAGTGAGGAAGATGTTTTGTAAATCTGGCATCCTGGCGAGTAATTTCGATCTAATAATCTTATGTGAACGATTTAAACGATAATTTGTAGAGCAGTTACCAAATAATATAAAAATGCTAATGACCAATATCACAGTTTTTTCTTCATTACATTAAAAAATAAAATTGAAAATAAGACTGACTCAATGCCTAAAATGTCGTTTATTTCTTTAGCTGGAGAGGAAAAAAACATAATAAAAAATAAAAAATAAATTGACAATTTACCAATCGCCAAAACATTATCTATCACGTTTTATATGTGACATCAATAGCCAAAATATGCCTTATACATTTTATATGCAAATGCATTTTGTTTGAGAAAAAAAAGTCCATGCACGTGAACAGACGGAGGTCCAACTTTGAGCGTCTTTTCACGTCAACAAAAAGCAAATTTGAATGTCCTCCATCTGCTTACCTATCGATTATTGAACGGCTACGGCCCGTTAAACCTCTACTGTCATCAACACAAACATCTTAATTAAAAGTCATTGTTGCCATCAGATACATTCAAAGCGTTATTGACAGCGTGAACAACACCAACTGGAACCGGCTCAACTAAAGAGACAGCAAATAAAAAAAATCCCTATTTTCAAACTAAATGTAACGTTCACATTGCAGGAAGTCGCTTAATAAGAGTTCCTATGTGAGCAAATGGGAAAAGTAACCCAAAAAGTCAGTGAGGTCATTATCAGGCTCATGCTTATATTCTACCTTTTTGTGCAAGAGAGAACAGCTCATTTAAAAGTGTGTCTGCATTAATCACAGTGCTGCATCAAAGTATGATAATCACCTGAACACTCTATTAAAATAAAAGTGCCAGCCCAGGGGAAATCTTACCTTACTCTTTAATTGTTTTGAGGCTTTGATAGGCTTTTTAATCTAAGATTAATTTATGCATTCTTAAATAACTCTACATATGATTAATAAGCTTGAAAATTAAAAGGAGACTGAAGCAATTATAACAAGTGGTTGGTCATCACCTCATTAGATGGTATTAGAAAGATGCAGTTTGTGTGTGTGTGTGTGTGTGTGTGTGTGTGTGTGTGTGTTTGCCTATAGTAAAAATTAACAGTGGAAGGGTAAGAGCAGAGCAGAATGTGGAGAGACTGTTTGATGACAATCACGGGGAAAAGTGCTGCTGGCTAATTATTCTGGATCTTTCTAACATGCTGGATTAGTCACAGCCATGTATTAGAAACTTGAGATGATACATGACTTATTTAAATTGACTAATTGTCAGTTACAGCAGCACAGATCCTAATCAAGATCAGCTCACTGTGTTGAAATCGTTCGCCGCCGTCCACGGTGTTGATCCTGAGTGGATTCTGAGCTGCAAAGACAACAAAAGATAAAAGATCAGCTGTTTGAGGGGCCACCGGAGAGGCGTAGTGAAAACAGTAAGACTTGCTAAATGGTTGCTAATGTGTAAACAAGACATCACTCCTCTCCTCCTCTGATGTTTATTTGTCTCCTAAAAGCCCACCCCTGGGTCCTGACCCCCACATCCTCCACCGCTAAACGGAACATTTCTTCTCGCAGGAGGTGGTGTGCAATATATGTGTGTGTGTGTTAGTGAGGAGGGGGGGAGTTGGGGGAGTTCATCACTGCATCAAATGAGGCTGAGCGCAGGGACCCTTTTGTCACAGACAGGGACTCATCTGCCAATGGTGAGCTGTGAGGTCCTAGGGGAAGGCAGGAACAAAGGTGCTAAAAGGCTGTGTGACAATGAGGGTGCTCCGAGGAGAGCCTTCAAGTGCGGGACGCAGGCTGCACGGGACAAGCTGTGCCAATCACTCCGCAATTACTTTTTTGTGTCAATCCCGAGGCCTTGTGTGGGCATTCATGAGGAGACGCAAGGACACGAGCAGCCACGGCGAGGTCCAAGTCTCTCTGCGCTCTGCTTCTTACACAGGGCTGACCCTAAGCTCGTCATGGCACATATGTATAGTAAATCACCTGCTCTTCTGTTGATTTAACTGTGGACGGAAAAAAAATCTATGAAAAAATTCACTCTCTTTTCACTGTGGACTCCATACCCAGCAGAGATTTTACACTGGAAGGATTTCAAGGATTATCCGTCACATATAGAAGATATAATGTGCCATATTTCTGAAGCTTTGTTTAAAATAAAATAAAACATACATGTCACAAGAGCAAATATGAAATTTATCTGGGAATGCAAAGGATGCAGTGAAGATGAGTCGGAGCACATACAGAAGCCAGATGCCAACGAACTAAAACCCTTTTCTTCATCTCTACATGTGAAAAACGTATTTTACTATAATCTCAGATCTGGTATATTATGATATGTTTACCACTCGGCCTTGACAATATGGTCAAAATCTATATTATAATAAAACATTTCTGATGGCGACGTATTGCATATTTTAAATGTGATATACAATTGCATAGAAAATACTAAAATGTGTGTTAAATGCAATTAACTTTTTTTCACTGTGCTGCATTAGACAAACTCTTCACACTCATTTTGTTCAGATTTTAAGTCCCTCCTTGACCTTGGAAACAGTATTTGACCAAAGAAACTCCCCACAAGGTCCACAGTGAACTCATTTTGTTAGTTTTAAATTTCCGTTTGCTTGGAAAATATAACTGATGGAATTAATAATGAATGATACCAGGCACAAATACAACAGCACACTGGCCTCTCTGCTGCTAATTCATAATGACAACTCTTAAGCTTAATTGTCGTTATACTGACTGCCCCACTATGTTTATTTTAGGGAGTTTAAGTTTTGTGTATCAACACTGTACGCTACAGTGTAATAAAGAAAGATGCAGGAATTTGTCTATATCCAACCCCGAGCAGTTTCAGTGGTGTAATGAGGAGTCAAGTGAGAATGGGAATTATCGTAATGATAACAAAGGTCTATGCACCATAGCTTGGGGCTATATCGTAGGGCATTACCATAAAGATGCGATGTGCTTGTATTGCAGGGTTTTTGTGAGGGAGCAGGCCAAAGAGATAATAACTATTAGTAGATGACAGTGCTTTGTGGGATTCCAGCTGTGGAGCCCAAATTTCCATACAGATAGAATGGCTCTGGGTGGATGATATGCGTGTGTGGGGGAAGGGCTGGGTGACTCAGTGGACTCATCGCACGCACGCACACACACCGTAGTCTGCAAGTGGCAAATCTCAGCGTTGGACTCCGTCTTGGCGTGAGGTGAGAGCCTCCGGTTTGAACACTCTGCAGGTCTCTGTGGAGGAACTGTCCAGAGTCCTGAAACAGCCTGCTGTTGCTCTGGTGACAGCTTTCAAAGTCAGGAAGTGCAAATAGCTAGGGCTCTCTCTTTCTGTTTGCATGTGTGTGAGAGACAACCAGAGATTTCCATCAAGATCACATGCAGGTGACAGGGTGTGCAACATACTTGTCAGCACCAGGGATTCGGGGAAACCTTTCCTTACAAAACAAGTAAAAGCCCCCTTCCAAAAAAATCTGCCCTTTCAAGGTTGCAAACTTTCAAAAGTGCACACTCTGAAAAATTTCAAGGTGCATTCAATATGTACAGGTGTAAAGATGTACTCAAGGAGTAGCAGCCAATATGTGTAATTACAATTTTGGGGTCCATCACATGACATCATAGGGCACAAAAGACAGACATCTGAAAATAAGAAAAAAAAGTAACATCCCAGAATGAAATACTTAAATATTCCTTATTTGTATTTTATTTACTTGTCCTAAAAGTTGTAAAATTCACTGATTACTTAACTCCAAACTTCTTCTGCTGTTCATGTAAATGAGCCTGAGATCAAGTAGTGTGGAGGTGGTGTTGAAATAAAAGCTAGTGCACTTGCTCTATGGGTGCATAGTTGCAGAAAATCTGGGTAATTTTATACACTAAAGTTGAACTGTTTTTGGCTTCACCTGCCACTGAGCATCTTTCATAGGAATGAACAGGGCCTGGCCTTCAATGCTGTATCCAGTTGTCTTTATACATCCATAAGTAAAGTATTTTCAGCCTAAAATTGATTAAATCATTTTGTAAAAATAACACAGGTGAATGAATAAAGAGATGTGGCAGCTTTTAAACATTTTCCCATCCATGTTCAGTTTCATTAATGTTTTTTAAAATGCATTTCTTCATGAATTAACTATCGAGGAAACCAAAAACAAACTTACCTTTGGCTGTCTTCATCGTGATCTTCACCTTGCAGTGGTGTCAGCAGCCTGGCTCTGTCCAAAGCACAAAAAAACTACCAGCATGTTGTTTGTTGTAGATAAAAGTGTAAAAATGAAATGTGTTTTGTGGTTTTACAAGGAGAAAGTCACTCTTGGAAGTCACTGTGTCTGGCCAAGAATTAGTTCGCACATGACCATCCCAAGTGCTGTAGGTGGATTTTCTCACCTTGGACAGAGCTAGCAGTTTCTTGTCTTCATGCTAAGCTAAGCTAACGGTGTCCTGGCTCCATATCAAAAGGACATACACGAGAGCGGTATCACTCTTCTAAACTGTTCATTTAAAGGGTGAAAAGTGGAACTGGTTTTACATAGTAATTAATTAAACTGGTATTCCCTCTATGTGAACTTGAACAGCAGCTTGTGAGAGAGTGTCATTGTGACCCAGAAAGGACACGTAGATGAGAGGATTCAGGGCTGAGTGAGACAGAAAATGTGTGAGATTAGAAGGTAACTGTGATGAATTATCTATGGGCGGGGGTTAGGTTAATAATAGTAGATGTGGTGGTGGAGAGTTAAAATCTGCCGTCTCCTGAGTTCCAGTCAATCCGCTGGTGTAAATAAATCCACAAACATCTGTAAACAATGGTGCACATGTTTTCTATTAAACAAACACAGCTGTTTAAAACGGGGCCCCGGAGATTGAGCAGGTAAGAGGGCCGGGGTCCCGGGACTGAGCGGCTTTTTTTGGTCGACTTCCAGTGGCAGGCCTGCTGTGTGCGTTTATGTAAGGGCGAGGCTAACAGAGAGGAGACAAAGATAGTGAGAGCAGAGAGCGTGAGGAAACCAATCACCCTGTAATTATCCCCCTGGTGTGTGAACTGCCCAACTCTCCGTCCTTGATAGATTCACCTGACCCAATAACACAACACACAGCCACAATGGACTGGAGGCGGGATAAAGACAACACCATAGATCAGCCAGGGATCAGCAATGAGACAAAGACCTAACATCTGGGAGCTGCGGTGAAATTAAAGAACCGAAAGACCGAACCAATCCTGTTACAGCTTTCCATTAATAGCCTGGGAGCTGCTTGAGAAACGGCACAAGTGAGGTAATGCAGGATTCAATTTCATTTGATATTAAAGAAACACCCCTTGGCATCTCTCTCCCGCTCTTTCTCATACTCTCTCCCTCTGCTGCTCACACATCACTCTGTTACCTTAGAGTGATGTATTAAGCCATTTAAATTAACAATGAAATGACTTATTCTAATACGCCCGTCCTGAGGAGAGCCTGGGATGCTTGGTGGAGTGGGACATCAACACCACTTCTAAACCTCAGGCTGGGCAGCGATGCATGTCGCTCCTTTCAGATAGCCCAAACAATCTGGCCGGCTCTCCATCCAAAAGGCAGACATTCATATGGTCATTATGACGCGGAGAGGGTGAATAACACCACTGAGCCCGTCATTACTGGACCCCCAAAACTGCACCTCTCAAAGACGAGTAAATACATGTTGTTTCTGTGGTGGAATTGAGAGAAAAAGAATCAGTAAATACACCAAAGTCCTATAAAGAAAATGAGCTTTTTTGGAGTTTGAGGCAGCGAAGCGGAAGCTGCCGTCTTTATGAACTTCAGCAGCAGCTTATAAAATCTCATATTACAGCTTCTCATCTAGTCTATGTCTGATACAGACTTCTAAATCATTCATACTAAGGCCTTGGTCAGCTGAATACAAATGAGGATACAGTGGGTGCCCCGTCTGTCCCTGAGGGGGTGTACAGAAATAGATCTGAGAAAAGCACAGTTTGATTGATGCTGCTACACTCTGAATAATGATCGGTTCAGAGGTCAAACTACTTCAGTGGCACGCATTATATCATTAATTACAGACATCAATAAACAATAGGACATTGTCCATATGTTTTAAGTGTGCTTATGACTGCTCTGCTCCCTTCTGGATGATTTCACACTTAGTAACAGTTACACGTTGACCTTAAAAATACAGAAGTAAAGGACGCTCACAAGCTATCGATCGCATTCTCAGAGTATCACTGTAGAAAAATGTGGTGTAGTAATTACACGTGATGAGAGAAGCACATTTCGATCTCACAGTTACATATGCAATTAAAATATTATTCATTACCTCTTAAATAAAAGCCTGGTTCTGGAATCCCATTAAATTTGGGATAATTGTGTGTGTTTAATTATAAGCCGTGGCAGGAAGGAAGGAAGGGAGGAAGGAAGTTTCGGAGAAAGTAACAGAATGTGCTGTGACCTAGATAGCGGAGGAGACATTTTGTTTTAAAAGTGACCTTGCTGTGAAACCTCGGCTCAGAATAGCTCAGATAGTTTTCCACGGACTCGCGGTGCACAGACCTGTCACTTCAGGTTCCGGTTAAACGGAGCTTTAAGCAATAAACAGGGCCATCAAATCCTCACATTGTTTGCTGATTAGATGTTATAATTTTAGTCAGAATACGGCTCCGTCATACTGTGATATAGTTAGACTTTTACAGCTACAGAGACAGTTTTTTGTTACGCTTGAAAACAAATGCTGCTGTATTGTTTAAACTGGCAGAACAGCAGCTGCTGGCTGCTTTTTAAACTAAGTAACTGAGTACATTTGCTCAAGTACTGTACTTGATAGATGGCTGAGATACATGCTTGAGTAAAGCTATTTTATTTTTACTCTACTACATTTATGTGTCAGCCAGTAATTACGTTATAGATGAAGAGAATAATATGGCATTTTTGGAAATACACTAACATTGACTCCACTCTGAACTGTCCATTAACAAGCAACTGGTTAGCTTAGCTTAGCATAAAGGCTAAAACAGCTTCGCTCTCGACCAAGGCAAGTCCGCATTTTCACATTGCAGTTTTTGTACAGTTTAAAAAAATTATTTAGAGGTGCTGGTCAGCGATTTTTCTTTCCAAAGCCAGGCTAGCTGTTTCCCTCATTTCCAGTCTTGATGCTAAGCTAAGATAACCAGCTGCTATTATACATGCAGCTTCACATTCACTGTACCGACATTAAAGTGATATCGTCTTCTCATGGTAACATCAGCGATAAAGCAAATAAAATAAGGATGTTATCCCGAAATGTCAAAGGATTTGACTAAGATTTAACATACAAGACCTAAGATCAGTTTATAAAAATATCACACATTGTCATACATCAAACTACTCAAACCGTAGAGCTAAAATTAGCCTTCTTTCAACAAGCTACAGCATTAGAATATAATTTCACTCACAAGGGTTCATCTTCTGCATAATAGGAACTTTTACTTTAAGTATGACACCACAAGCATATTTGCACTTTTGTGTAATAAAAATACGATTTTCACCAAATAAGTGTCTGGGGGCGGGGAAGAGTTAGTGACAGCTTTTCATCCCTTAGCACCGGTTGGTCCAACAGAGAGGGTAGGCGGAGCTAACGCAGCAGACTCGCTCTTCAACTCACTTGTGTGTGAAGCAGGTAGTTCTTTTTGTGCTAGCGTTGCAAGTAAATGGGTATTATGTCCAAACAAACAAAAGAATTTGATGACTACAGCTAACGAAACTTCAAAAACAAGTAAAAGTCAGATTTAAAAGCGCACCTGCAATTACTGCTTATCACTATAGGTGCCACCACAGAGATCTCTGAGAGAGTATCTTTAAAGTTAAATATTTAATGTCGGACTGTTTGTGTTGCTTTACTACAACCACATATCCAAAAGCTTCCTTTACCACTGCACACATTTATATTCAAGTCCCCAGATTTGCTGCAGCCTATGTGTAAGTTCATGTGTAAGCTGTCTGCTGCCCCGGCCCATCGTCCCCTGCTGGCTCCCTCAGAGCAGCTTGGCTCGGGCCGGTGGCTCCAACCTGCAGGCAGTCATAGGACAGCCCAAGCGGAGCTGTCTGCCACTCCTGTGCTTCATTAGGAAACAAAATATAAGGTTTCCACTCCATTAGGAATGACTTTAGGAGTGAAAGCACATAAGACGCCGACTCACCTCATCAACAATGCATTGCAATAACGGCTGAGGATGAATGGGAGCGAGCAGAGAGGGGAGAGAGAAAACAGCATTAGCCTGTATACAATGTCTTTACAGCAGAGTGGAAAGGAAAAAAAATCATTAATGCAATAAAATGTGGTCAGATTAATCAAACGCCTCAAACTCTTATGAAAATATTACAGGGAGAGAATTTTCTATTACATCTAATGGTATCTAATCTAATACTGGCAGTTAAAGGCTTGGGCATCTATTTATTGTGAAACACAATTTAGGAAGTTTAAAGGGAAGCAGTGAAGCATGCGTGCCACATAGCCGTCAGGAACATAGGCAGAGATCTTTTATTTTCTTTCCTCCAACTCATAAAAGCTTACCATTAAAGGCTGTAGGTCTCCCTGAGTTTGGGAGGGGGTACACAGACAGGAAAGGCAATATGTAATTAGCGTGTCATAATCAAAATGACCCACTCGGACACTTTATGATCAGCAAGACAAAATTACTGCACCACTGGTGGCAATCTGTGGGCATGTGTTAACGCCATTAACATAATGAAAATACACAAATGTTAATAGCCCGCCTCTTCATACCGACGAGGAGCTGAAGCACAATGTTAATTTCACAGAGCGTTTTCACTAACCTGCAGGTTGTGGGGGAAACGGCGGGCTGAGAAAACATACAATCTTTTTGTAAATGGCTTGGAAGAAGAAAAAAAAAGTCTCCTTGTCTCTTAAAACAATCTGTGAAAAGTATCATTCCCCTGCTGCACATCTCCAGTGAGAGACTCTATGGAAGATCTCATTTTCAATTAAAATCTCATTTGCTTGGAAGTTGAAATGAAATCATGTTGTGAATTAGCACATGAATTTACATACTGGGATGGCTGCCAGTGTGCACGGAGACTAATTTACCTTAAAGATTGATTTTTTTTCTTTTTTTTAAAGGATCTCGGTGATGGCGTGAGAGCAATGATGCATAAGTGAGATCTGAGGAAACATTTACCAACATCCAGCAGCAATGAAAAACTGGATTGTAAGATGTAAATAGTGAGGAAAGGCCAAATCTGTCTCTGCTGATGCACAGTTGAGGAGCTTCTCGTACGAGAGGGAAAGAGTTTCTGTCACAGACATAAAAAAATAAATCACTTTACAAACTTTTGAAACCTTCGCAAACTTACATTAACAGATTTTAGGTTCACTGTTAATGGCTGCATCAAAATGGATCACTTGAAAATGGAAAGAACTTGTTGAAAGTCCTAATTTTTAAGCAATTATTAACCTGAATAAACAACCATTTGCATATCATTTACTCAAACCGTATTACCTTGACTTCTTAAAGTAAACTTTTTTTCTTGCATGCCTCCACAATAAACAAAAAATCCCCAAACTGAGACAATTAGTGATGAATTGAAGTAAATGAGGGATATGTTAACAGCAAAATTATGTCAAAACATCAAGTTTACAAACAAGTACTATTACTATGACTCACACCACATGAGACAGTAGCAGCAAAGTCTTTTAAATAGTGAGATTTTAGCTAAATTAGCGCCAACACTTTTGGTCGTTTGGTCGAAATGCGTCTAGTCCGACTAAATTATCATTGGTCGGACAATTGCCGGACGAGCAGCAGAATTTTAAGGTAAGTAGAAAATTTTTAAACTCTCTGTGACGAGAAATAAACACCAAATATACAGCGTTGAACTGGAACAATATCTGCCACACTGTTGGTGTTTGCTGTCAAAGTATCCTCATGATGAGGTTCATATTTCTGACAAAGAATTCTGCAGCATGATTTGTAAGATTTCCTTCAAAATGTTACGTAACGGATGCTTTTTTTCAACACGTGACAGAAACACGCTGTTGACTTGAGACTTCCAGTGTTGTGACGTGTGAAACACGTTGTTAATGCTGTAAAAAGGTTGAGACACAAAATCACTTCATTAAGGCTAGACAACAAAAACCCGACTCTAAGGTTTGGAATAAAACAACAGAGTAAGGTTTTTAAAAAATGACTTCAGGACATACTGTAAATAACACCATCTGTCTCCACACGCCAGTCTAGAGATAACATGCAATACTGTTGCAATTTCCTCCGTTTTTGGATTTTCCATTAGAGAGTAATTGATATACAGACGGCCATTTAAGGGTGAAGTATTCTTTTAATTATGGATTTGCAAAGATTTTAGGCCCGGGTGTTTCTGTCATCGTCTTGTAAGGACAAATTACTCACTCTCAGCATTGACGCTAGCCATCTGTGGAAGTGCTTGTCCTTGTTGTTTGTCAGGCTTTTAAGATACCCACCTGCATCCAGCTACACTTGACAGTCTTACACCCAGAATACACTCCTTCAATCAGCTATCCAGCGGGCCTTGGATTGTCCACAGTAAATTACTTGCTCATTTTGCTAGGCCTACTCTGACAAAGGGCTACAGCTGTTATTGATTCATTCTTTCAATTAAATAAAGCTTTGCTCTCTCCACTCCTTGTAAATACCTAGAGACCCCCTATCCAACACAATATCCATTCTTCTTACACTGGTAACATTATCAGTCTGCACGCAAAATTAATTCCCCCACTATTGCTGAAATAACTATAATTGCAAACTACGCAGAGAGAGAAATTGGAAAGGGGTTTTAATATACATTTCCAGGTGTATTCTCCATTTGTTCAAGTCAATAACATTTTTCATTAACATTTGTAATAAAAAAAGAGAGCAAGTTCTGTCCCCTGCTCATTTCCTTTTTAATTCAGAGATGAATTCACGGCACACTTTCCAAACTGCTATGTGCTACACTTTCTCATTTAATTTGGTTTAAGACATCCAAATGAGATTAATGTTGGCTATCAACTATAAAACATTTTAATTTACATATTTATCAGTTGAATGAGCCATGACTCACAATAGGTAAGATGTATTAACATGATTGCATGTTGATGCAACACTTTAATATAATAGAAAATCAATATGTGGATGAAAATGGATAGCAACTGTAAGAATGTAATTCTTGTCATTTTGGATATTTATTGAGTTATTCCTTTGACAGACTTAGTATTTATAAGGACGCCTTGGAAATTTCATTTGCTTCTTTGAAAGCAGCACACTGTTAAGTGAACGGCTACATTCAGCTGAAGAGGAGTGAAGAAAAGCAGGAAGACGGTCAGTGTGCAAGGACGTTCAGGTGTCTCTCCACAGACAGGCCAAGAAGAAAAGGGGAGAAGAAGAGAGAGAGACCCGTCTGTCCCCTCGCCTTCATTGTTATCCCGCTGACGATCCTGCAGGTGGGCAGAAATCAGTGCGGCTTGGCCTCAGCTGTACTGAGGTCAGCTCTCCGCTCGTCTGTGCTGGAATTATGGGCTAGCCTTTTGCCCGCGGCGCACAGATTTAGCTGTGACCCTGAACACGGCCTCCCCCAGAGGTTGACAAATTTTATCACCACATTTTCCCAACTTTGCTCAGAAAAACCAACCGGAGTCACCAACCCACAGCCAATCCAGCCCCATCAGTAGCTTCCCCCTAACCTCATATCTCATCTCAGACATAATGGGAAAATCAGACCTCTGTGAGCAGGAATCTTTTAAGATTCATGGAAAATAAGGGCACACGCTGGAATGACAAGGGACAGTCAGCGCTCACAGCTACTGCGGGAAAATTAGCATAAAACTAAGAATTATTAGGTTGTCATTATCAAATTATGCTCTGTTACACAATATCACTGTTACACATTATCCACAATAATTCATATAGTAGTATGAAATAAAATGCTCAATGATGCCAAATAAGTGATGCTTACTTCTTTCGTAGTTAAAAACCTTGAAACATTTCTTTGGAAAATAGTAAAATAATGTTAAAGTGGTAAGAAGTTTTCTTATTTCCCAATTATAAATGACTGGATCATAAATCAAACAGATATTTAAAATTTTGCAAAAGCCTAATAATTCTAAAATGCTGAGAACGCAAAATATACAGCATTTGTATACTTATTACACAAATATTATGTATCCTGAACACATTGCCTGACAAATTTTGGATGTAAATCCTGTCTTAAGAATAAAAATCCTGACAAATGTCTCGGCAGTGTTTGCACCTCTCTGCAAACCGTTTGGAAGTAAGGAGTCCTACCCAAGACAAGGAAGAGAGGAAAAATGAGCTAACACAAGAGACATAATAAATCAGAAAGCTCTTTGCTAGCGGCTGCATGCACATTAGACCACATCTTCAAGATTTTCAGAGCAAACCGTGGAGCAAAACTCCATTACCTCCTGACACAGAATGCAAATGAATCACAACATGGGGTGGGATGGAATTAAAGACCCTTCTCTAATCAATGACAAGCCAGGATGAAACCCTCTCTTCCATGGCTCTGCCATAGGCAAACTTCAAGCCCCCTGAAAACACACACACACACACATACACTTGTGTGTGCGTGCACACATGCGAGCACCCGCTCAAAGACAGACTGAGGGACACACACACATGCACACATTTGGCATGATCTCTCTGGCTATTTTCCAGCTTGACTTTTCCAAACTGGTAGTGAGGACGTGAGCCTCCTGCATGAAGGTCTCGTCTTAACCTGCCGCCCCCCTTTATGTGTCTCTGTGCTTCAGAAATAGCATCTGATTTTTGTCAGGTGGATGGTGCCGGACTCAGGCTGTGAGGTGAAGGGAAGAGCTGTCTCTGTTCGGGTGTGTTCTGTTCTGCTCAGACAGATGCACAGGCCTGTGTAAATGACAGCCTGAGCCCGAGGATGTCTGCTGGCTGCCGCGCGGCCTGCTACAGCCTGCAGGTGAAGTGTCTGTGGCGCCATATGGAGCAGGGAAAATTAACAACGAGAGGAAATTCTCCAGAACAGCGGGAGGCCTTGCTAGTCTCTCCTCCAAACAAAATTTAAAGACGTAGAGAAACAAGAGAGGGGGAGTGATAAAATTAATGGGGTTCAACATTTTAACACAACACCGACGGCAATGTTTGCACAGAAAAACAAGAATTCCCTTTACAGTTTAGTCACATTGCACTCCTGCATTATAAATCAGTGCCTGGCTTAAGTAGTTTGACCTGTTCTATAAATGTACATTAACCCTGCCGGTGCTCCCTCCCAGGTTCGAGCCTGCTCCACGAGCCCAGCACAGTGGCTGCTAGTGCAGGTGAGCTGCCTGCATCCCTGGTGGCTCCTTATGCTTGCTGCCATCATAGTGGAGGCGCCCCCCGTGGAGCCTCTCTTGGTTTGGGTCATTGATTACAAAGAGCCTCCTGGTTTTGTCTGACAGATGTGAATCCATGCTATTTAATTTGGAGAGTTACCCTCAAAGGGACCACCATTAGCTATCCAATCTGACCACAAATAGTGTTCCATTAAGCAAAGAGTTTGAGAAGCTCTGGTGGTGCGTCTCCTGACAGCATGGAGGAAGCCTTGGCATATTACACTGAATGTTAAATGCTTGGTTGTTTAAACAAAAGGGAGATCTTACTTTAAAGAACGTCTTTGTTTTAGAGATACATAAAGAGTCCCCTCAGCGGGATTCTTCAGGCATATTAGAGCTGAAACTGTCCTTGTTTAGTGTCTAAAGAGGGTGGGGTTGGTAGTTAAAATGTTAATAAGTGCAATTCAGTTTTAATTTAACAGCCCTCTGCATTCCTAATTACTCCACTAGCTGTGAATAAATGAGGAAGAGAGCTCATCTCTTGCCCTCTGCTTTCAACACAAAACACACTCTTACCATTTTCGATATGGAGCTAAAGAGGACTGTGAGGAAAGTGATCTCAACTCATCGTCTCTTCATGAACTAAGCAGCATGGCTCAGTTGGCGATTCCAGCTATTATTTTCTCAGTAGGCAGACGGCTTCAAATCTTAGTGAGAGCTTTTACGGATTTTGTTGATAAAGTAAGGAGACAAGTGCGAAAAGTGCCAGGAAGCAAAACACCCAAAGAAGGAGAGACAATAAAAGGAATCTGATGATCATAAAATGATCTTTTTAGAACATTCAACAATAGAAGCACGCATCCCTGTGCAGCCACGGAATAGAACTGTGCATAAATTACTTTATGTAATCATACAATGTAGATTAGCATGATAATGGTGGGTGTTAATAGATGCCAGGAAGCAGGGAGTGACAGCACTTTGAAATGAGACATGCTTGGGGCAGTGGGCTCACACACACTCATGCATACACACAGCATTGGGGAATAGCCAGTGAGGCTCTCGTGCCATTACGACAAATGTGAGTGACGGGGAAGAAAGCCACATCTAGCCAGCTGCCTGAAGGCTGCTACAGTATTTCCACAAGTCTATAGGCTCCTGGTCTCACGGGGAGCTCTATTAATTGTGAGCAAAATGGTCCACTATTAGATCTAATGCTTTCAGAGACCAGAGGACATCTTACCCAGCCACAAGGGCCAGATTCAAAAGCTTGTTGAAAGAATGCCATCCTAGATTAGCCAAAATTTCACCTGCAATGTTTTATCTATTTGACTAAGAGCTGGATTAAACCTGATCCGCTTCCAGTAGATGTGGGACAAATTATTCATACGGCAATATATCGTATTAAGATAAATCGCTGCTTTATCGATACACTACCGCCGAATATCAATATTTTTTATTAAACATGTAGACGCTCTAAAAAATTTGAGTTTACTTTATGACCATCCAAATCGACAGAAAACTGTCAACAACTTAAAAACCAGGAGACTGGGGTTTTTTGTGCGCTATTGGAAGTTATGTGTGAAATTAATATTTTTTAAATTCTGTTCTTTTTACCGAACTGTAACCAAGTGGTTTTGGCGGCTAACCTTAACCAACCTTAATGTTTTTTAAGGGTTTAAAACAGCGATCTACATGTGGAAAACAGCGCTTTTATGTGTTACAATTTGTCAAAACGGGTTGCAGCGGTTCAGAAATGTTCATATTCAAGATATTTATGGTTCAGAAATGTAGATTTGTGGTTTGGAGAAATGCCAATTCTGGTGGTTGGTTTGTCATGACTGTTTTTTGTGGCATTTATCAAAATACTTGTTTCCTTTCTTCAAACATTGTAACCCCAGAACTGTTCTGCTTTCTGGCATCTCTGCTTGTTGCCAGTTTATGGCTATGGCCCACATGGACATGGACAAGTTGCAGTACATGTAAAGTATACGTAATAAAAGTAATAAAAGCGAAGCAGATATGATCAAAACGCAATCTGTATAGCCATCAGTGAGATTTAAGCGAGCAGATCAGGTAGACCACAGCTCTAATCTCCTCCTTAAAAGCCAAGATGAGGAGCAACCTGCATGATGACAAAGCTTTGAAGACGGCTCTGCAGTCACCCAAAACCCTCATTTCTAATAACATTGTACCATTAGTTAATCAGACTAAATTTAGCTCCCCGCGGAGACAAAAGAGGGGTAACAAGAAGACTCAGATAAGCCTAAGAATAGGTCAAGGGCACTTATTTAAAAAGCCCCCTTGAACACAGTTGGCACATTTAACAAAAATAACAAGTCCCACTTCCTTTCATTCTTCAAAGCCCTGGCAGATCACAAAGCCCGGCGGGGGTGCAAGGTGGAAACATAAGGACCTATAGATTTACAGACCAAGCGGGTGTGACCACTCCTGTGGATTAATCCAAATCAGAATAGCTTTAAGACAACAGCAATTTGATCAACTCTGATCCGGCTTATCCACAGGCCGCCCAGATTTGTACTCATGCATATTGAGCTACATCGGCACTAAACTCCAAACTGTGGAGTCTGAATGCAACTGGAGGATGTGACATTACGTCCAACTAGAGTGTAAAGGAACCATTCAACCCAAAATAATAATAAAAAAAGGATATATATTTTTATCTGTACTGCTTTTTATCAATCTAGATAGTTTTGAAGAGAGTTGCAGGGCCGTAGAAATGTCCACCTTCTCTTGAATATAATAGACCTAAAAAGAACTTGTTTATTGTGCTCAAAGCACCAAAAAATTATCTGAAAAACTCAACAGCCTCTTTTCAGAAATCATGACCCGGTTACTTGGTTACTTGGCAACTCACACCAAAACTACGAAAATAAACAGCACCACAGAGTAAGAGGAAAGATATATATTTTTGATTTGGGGTGAACTGTCCCTTTAAAGGTTGACCGCTTCAACGGTTTTGTCAACAGACAAAATAAGGGTCACATACTGCTGAACACGACACAAAGACTTATTCAGAATCAATAGTCTTTATCATGTTTTGCATGCTTTTATACAACTCCGACTGCACTGCCATTTCCCTCACTGACCTCCATCACATGCATATTCTCAGACACAAGCACCTTCCTGTTCAGGACAATGGTCGCAGCCTCCAGAGTCCAGCCGTATAGAAAACGGGGCTCCTGCTCGGGGAGCCTGCACTGCTGACCTTCTGACAGCCAGTGCTGAGCAGAAAGCTACATTCATGAAGCAGATCTGGGGGTCAACGTCACCACACAAGCACTCCGAGGAGAGCTGACTGAAAATTAATTAAAAACGCTAGTGTGCGGTGAATGACAGGAGGCTTTTGTTGGTCGTCTGCATTGACGGAGGAGGCAGGACGGTCCCGTGTCCCTGGTTGCTGGCGAGCCCCTGGTGGCCTCAGCCATTGTCTCGCTGCCAAGCTCTCGCCTTATCAGCGGCAGCATATCAATGAAGCTGCTGTCTTGTTTTTGCAAATGGTAATTACAACATCCACATTTTTGTGCATTAAAACAATCACATCTTAGTCAGGAGTAAGGAGTGTTAGAGGAGAATGGTGGACATTTAAACAGACCTCAGGGAGGATGTGCCGAGGTAAACAAAGAAATCTCATCTTTGTTTCCACCCATGCATTCAATAACGTAAACAGACGCGCACGTTGGCGATGATTGTTAACCCACATATCAACCGAATATACAGTTCAAATGACAATCCGGGGATCTCGTGGATAAATCTCCTCAAGTCTGTGGTCTTCCAGCAGTGATATAGCGGAAAAGATTTAGAGTGCAAAAGCATTTAAGCAGGATGAAGCTCAGAGTTTAATGTGGTCCATCAATCCCATTCACACAGAGCTGCAGCCGCTACATCTGTCCTGTGAGACCATCAGAGTAGTTTAGTGGCATGTTGCAGTTTAAAGGTGCAACAGAAGAGTCAGGTAACAAGGGACAAAATAGTCTCGCCAACTCTCAGTTTTAACTACCCAGGTTCCCTTTTGCCCACACTCATTAAATGCAGAATGCATTTGTCCTTGTAGCTTTTCACACACACGCGCGCTCACACTCACACATACACTGTTGTTCACAACTCACCACATTCAAAGGCGATGGCCATTAGGTGTAAATGGATGGTGTTCTGCCCAAGTCTCAGCTGAGCACATGTTTCAGGAGCAAAGCAAATGCAAAGGCCAACAGATCCATTAAACTCCATCCAATAACACAGAGCACTGTCTCCGACACAAAGGAGACTACTTTGGCAGCCAAAGAAGTGCAACAGTTGAAGGTAAACCACTGAAAACACTGTTCTATTATCATCGTCATCTTCTATTTTACAAAAGCAAAAGAGGCCATAATGACAGCAGAAATTTATTTTTATGACAGTAAAGCTGCAACAATTACTCAATTAATGGATTTACATGTTTTTTTTTAACAATGAATGAATAATTTTGGTATTTTTTAAGCAAAAACGCAAAAGATTATCTGACTTCAGCTTCTCCTGTGTGAGTATTTTTGCTTTCCTGCATTTCACATAATTAAATATCCAATAACTTTTTGTCTTTAGACTGTTCATTAAAAACACCTGCAACCCTTGTAGCATAAATAACAACTTTATTGTGAGGTATGGTTTCACATTGAAGTTGTTCTTTAAGCTAAAAGCATATTAATCGATAATGAAAATAAGCTTAAGTTGCTGCTCTGTTTCGATATGCAACTAACGTATATTTAACAAAAGAATAGGGACGAGGGAAGCAAGGGAACTGGATTGATGAATTATTAAACAGGACACTAAATGGAGCGATCAGGCTCTGGCAAGGTGAACATTAGGATTGTTAAGATGTACAAACAGAAAACATTTCAGACTTATTGCAGTACATGTGCATGATTCAGTTGATGCATGATATACAGCATTATATTCTGGGAATGTTAAAGTGATGGTTTGGATTTGTTAAGGGTGGGTTGTATGAGGCACAAATCTATAGTCAGTGTATTACAGACAGTGGATGCACTCAGTCACATGTCAGACAGGCCTGTTTAACTTCATGCAGGGGAAACAAGGCTGTTATCTATCCTCTCATCAAAGCCACCAGACTCCACTGACAAAAACAGTTATTCTGTCTTGCAGAACAAGGGAGTTGTTGTTCTACTGCAGCTTTCATTAGTTAGTCAATTTGTGTTACTGTGTGGCTTTTGGTGTTTTAAATGGTTAGTTTGAATTCACCAAAGTCCCACAATAACACCAACAAACTAAACAATCCATGCAGCGGGAGACCAACAACTCCTGTTCTGCTACTTAAAATGACTGTTTTTGTTAATGAAGTCTGGTGGCTTTGATGATTGCACAAATAACAACTTCAGTTTCACGGATGTAAAGTTAAACAGTGCTGTCTGATGGTTAGGTAAAGTGGTAAAAATGTTCTTGATAGAGTGTAGATTTTCTTTTTTAGGCGGCTGAAATATGTTTTTCTGCTGTCTCCGTCCACAGCTTTGTGTCCCTGTCTGTCCTCCTGACTACACTGCCTATGTACGGGTACCTCATACGACCCACTTCGATGAATCCAAACTACGCCTTTAATGGTTTGCTCAGTGGTACAACAGATCAACAACATCATGGACAACAAATCCCGGTACTTCAGTCAGTAGGTCAGACTTAAGAAGTTTGTAAAAATAAGGTAACAAACAAGGTATTAATATCTAAAAACAGGAAGCTGGGGGAGCGCCGTGTTGATGACTCCAGGGCAGTCTGCAGGGTCAAAAGAGCCCAGCTAAGCTCTACAGCCACAGTCAAGTGACTCAATTACTACATTTGCTCTTTGTGTTGACCCCTCAATTAGTGTGGAACTGTAACAATCTGCCCACCAAATACAGTCATTCATCACCAACTGCCCAAACCACCAGCCTGCTTCTCCGAGCCACCTCACCGGAGAAGAGGGCAGGCAGAGGTCAAATTAAAGTCTGGCCTTTGTAACTACCCCCCTTAATATCCTCTGTTCAACAGGATAAGCTCTGAAAGCGCCGCAGTCATTACACATGCAGTGCAACACGCCACTAGGCATTAGAACAACATAGAGGAGACATGACCGCGAGACTCCAGGAACAACACTGCGTTTCGGAGGTGGGGGATTTAAAATCGTTCACCATCTGATGGCAATATAAAGGCTTATATCGGTTTAAGAATGTGAAGGTAATCTGCAGGTTAATAACTATATTTGCACTCTCCCTCTCAAAGGTAATGAACAATGTTTAAAAGGAGTGCGGTAAGTAAGGGTAATGTAGGAGTAACTAAGGGAGTGATAGCACAGATATCCAGATAAGGTCTGAGCGGGTGTTAGGTGGGTGGATGTTGCCCCACCAGCTCCAGCCATGCTGGACCATTCAGAGAGGCTCTCAGCTCTTGGTTACACTGTCATCACTGGGCAGCAGAGCCACGCTCCTCTTACCCCTCTCCTGCTGTGGTTAGGGTTGCAGGCACAGTAAAAGCGAAGCACTGATGATTTAATTATGATACTGGTTCATTCAGTCACCGAGGTTAGGTTTCCAGTCAAGGGTGAACTGATATGAGCTAAGTTTGGTTTACGTTTACAGGAGCACGTTGGATCCCGAGCAGGTAACATTTAATCTCCCTGGAAGGCCAGCCAGAGGGTGTGTGGTCTGCAGGGGAAAACGTCCCATCCTAGCCTCCCGCCGCTCTGCTCTCAGATGCCTAGTTTATTCATGATATATAACTATCCACTGTCTTGCTACCTGCACCGGTTCATCTCCTGCCCGGCAAAGTGAGCGACGCAATTCACTCTGGGGGATTCAGTTACTCAGAAAAAAAAGCTTCACAGGATCCTGACTGACTGCTTTGATTAATGGCCAACGTCTGCACCTGAGTGGTAACTATCATAATTGATATTCAACTCAACCCTGACGGCTACAGTGCTTACCTCACCTCAAACCTTCATCTTATGGAAAATGCAGCAATGTAAGCAAACAGCCTGTCTTTTGTTACTCGGAGCGGATCCCTCCCCGCACAACTGTTCAGTCTGTTATGACTCCAGGGTCCTCTCTTCACTTTTTAGTTTGATGGCTTGCTCTTCCTTTAAACTACAATCAATACCTTTTAAGCAAAAATTGCATTTCTTAATTAAAGCAAGAGGGAGATATCAATCTGGAGCCATTATGCACCAGGCCTTATGGTGTCTGACATTTAGTTGTGATTACACCAGTGCCTGTATACTGTCATGGAAGTCATTAGACTGCTGTCATCTCAACATGTTTTCCTGGCCTCATTAACACGGCTTTCATATTGCAACGTGACTCCTACCTATAAGATAAAACTTGTAAGAGTGGTTACTTTTGCGATTAGCATTCTTACTGAGGAGTTATTTTGGATGAGCAGGTTATAGAGTTTTGCCCGGCAACAACTGGATGGGCGGAAATGCATATTGACATTCACAGTCTCCAGAAGATGCATCCTACGGAGTTTGGTAATCCTCTGTCTTTTCTTCTAGTGCCAACATCAGGTGAAAATCTGTAATATTTACACCTGCAAATTACCGTCCCATCAGCCTCAAACCTGTGACCAGAACTCTGATCGAGGCAGCAACAGATCTGTGAGTCTGAACGCATCTAGTACACAAAAACACTGCACATCGGTTTATTATACTATGAGACAGGATAGTACGGCTCTTGTACTGTTTCAATTATTTATCTGTCCTCATGACGATCACAAGGTAAACATCAGAAATATGTGGTGTCGCCTATTGGTTTGTAAATGGCAGTTTTGAAGCCTTTAGTTTGGCTTTTTGGGTGCTGCCATTTTGGTTTTTAGAAGCCAAAAGTGACCATATTTAGACCAGAGGGTTTGGACTGAAAGGTGGTCCAGCTAATGCTAGCTAGCACGTTAATTAGCTGGGCTGCTAATTTTGCCTTGAAAATAGGCAACTAAAATGTTGTAATGAACTTTGTTAAACTGAAAAACACTGTGAAAGGTTCAAAGTTATAAGACGAGTTCCAAACTATTTGAACTATTTATGTTTCTCTGCTGTGTTGTCGGACTAGCTCCATTCAAATGAATGTGAGGGTTGTGTTTATTCATGCAGGGCCGTACTGTTGGTTTGAAAGCAGTTGTTTTTTTCCTCTCGGGCCGACAGGAAATGTGCAAACAGCAAGGCCACGTGAAACAGAGCTGTGCAGAGCCTGACCCTTGAAATGGTGTCCCAGTCACCTGCATCTTATTTACATCCAAGTCTGGGCTGCAGTGAACGCTCGAACATCAACTATTTATGGAGCTTTCTAAAGCACCCATCAGATGACAGTCATGACCCCGGTGAGAAACAAGGGGCTGTGTTACAAATACCGACGTCCCAGCTCAGCGGCACCAACAACAGAATCTTGTTTTTATTCTTTTTCAACTTTTTTCACTTTACGTGGCCACTGTTTTCATGTCTTTCTTTTGTGGAGCCCTCTGAGGCATGCTTTGTAATTTTGGGCTATAAATAAATAAAACCTGACTTGTCTTGAGTTGAAAGGAACACCATCTGCTGAGCATTTAAAGACCATACACACTATTCTGTTCAACACCATCTCCCTAAAAGCTGTTGTCTCACACTAACCTGTAATAGAGGAAACAAGAAACATACATCAAGAACTTGACACCAGTGCCAGACTGGGAAATTATTTTTTAAGTAGCAATGTGGTTCCTGAATGATTGAATTTGCGTTAACACTGATAAAATGTTCAGTTGAAACTAGCTTGTAAAATAAAGCAACATATTTCTTTCATCATCTAAGGTGCAGCCTGCAACACTACATATTCTTTTGCAGGCACAAGTACTCCCTTAGCTGTTTTTTGTTGTTGTTTTAATTAAAAAGACAGATGGGTGAGTAAAAAAACAGGGTGTATTTGTGTGTATTCAAACAGTTCTCTTTCTCTGTGTAACTGCATGCGATCCTGCCTGACAGATACACGGAGAAAAGCCCAATAGACCACCTGGCAGAATTATTTTCTGGGAAAGCAATCTAATGTAATATCCCCCATGACCTGCTCCACACAAATAACCCAGGCGTAGCGGTCAGCCTGGTTGGGTTTTTACAGGAGTCGCTGCATGTACATGAGGTGGAGCACAAAACAAATTACAAAGCAGGTAAATGGCCACAAGGCTCGGCCTGGCGTGCCACACTGAACACGGTGTCGCACGCCGGCTGCACGAGGATTCATCCCACACAACATCTATCCTGTGGAGGCTGCTGGGAGCTAAATGATATTGCCGGCGTTCATAATCAATTCTGTGGGATTAGTTAAAAGTGGAAGACAAAACACTAACAAATCAGGTGGCTTCTTCTAAAACAGCACCATAAAGACATAGAGCAGCAGAGCATATAGATTTTCCACGGGGCTCAATTGTGTGAGAAGTTGTTGGGCTTGCATTATTGACTTTCTCAGTATGGTGGAACCGTGGTAGTTAGGTGCCTTTCCTCAACTCTAATTATGGTGTCATAAACAGCAGAGACCATTAATGAAACCCACTCATGGCTTTAAAACCGCAGATAGGATTTGGAGAGCAGAGAGGAGGGGGGGGGATGAGAGCGGTCTTAGAGTAGTCATGGTATCAATCACAGCAAACTACTCCTCTGTTGAGTAACGAGCATGAGAGCTGGTCAATAAGTCAGCCAAAGAGCCAACAGACTGTAATAGAGACACAGCGGAGGATGGGAGACTGAGGTATTTGACCTGAGACTGGCTGTCATGTTCACGAGGCCGCAGCCGTGCATCATCGAGGAGAAAAAGTCACCGAGGCTGTCTGCAAAAATCAATATCATACAATAACACGACATGTCCCGCGTTTCCTCTAACACAACACAAACTCTATTAATTATCTGATTTTATTTCTCTTAAGTGTTCTTCTCTCCAGCAACTTTTACAGAGATTAGATGTAACTAAGAAAGGAAATTTGCAAAAGTCAGTCTGTGTGATTGAGATATACATCTTTAGCATCAGAGCAACACAGCAGGTCACCCCAAGTTCAGCTGCTACGAGAGGTGGAAGATCAATATAACATTTTCTGTACAATAAAACTATAATACCAGGATGAGGAAGCCGGTGGACAATCCTGTGACGAATTAGTTTGGTTAGAGTTGTTTCATCTAATTTTGATAAAAGCTGCCAAGGCAGAATCCATGAAACCAAGGCCCCTGTGCAGGTGTTATGGTACAAAAAGAGTCTTTAACTTCCTTTCCGTCACTCGACGCTATTAGGAGGCATCACCAAGGAAAAGGAACCTATTGTGAGTTAACAGTCAAACCTTTAAAACAGTTTTACAAGCATCTCTAACTCTCTTAACTGTTGACAAAAAGCCGAGGCAGCTGTGAACGCACTTTATTACTTTGTGTTACTTGATTTGAGTAATCTAGCAGAATATGGTACAAGTGATATTTTAGGGCATGTTTTCAGTAATCTGAGGTAAAATATGTTTTTAAAGTAATCATACTATACAAATAAACTTATTATTAACCCACCCAAAGCTGGTTATTAAAGTACTTTTTCACTAAAAGAAGGTATTATGAGCACCAAGGTCATTTTACACTATTCCATCGGTTTGTTTGTGAGACTTATTAAATCAAAAATGATTGAGTGCTGCACTTAAACTGCTCATTTCTATCTTAATTCCTACTGTAATGTTTTACAAAATTGTTGATAACATTTCAAAAATTAAAAAGTATTCACATGCAGCGTTCAGTAAATGATATGCAGGTCTTTTGCATTTATTTACCGCGGCGACATTTCATTCAGGCATTTCTAGCTTTACTCGTATAAAGTGTTTGAGTGCCTCCTCCACTGATAGTGAGACACGTAGCACGTCTACATGCATTTACAATATGATGGCTGCAGTAAAGCCATTTTGATTTTCTAGAGTGAGAGGCAATAAAATGTAATTACAACATGTTTTACTATTGACTTCAAGACAGAGTCGCAACAGCCAAAGCAATTTCATGCTGCCTGTAAAAACAGAATCCAACGAGAAGGAAAGGCAGAGTCATGGTTGAGTGGCAGAGGGGAGAAAGCGAGGCGTTGATGGCTCTCTCTGGGCTAACCATACACCAGGCCAGACACACGCACACTATGCCTAAACTAGACAAATCTATTTCAGACACATATTAGATAAATATTTATATACCATAAACTGTATCAATAAATCCCTTGGGGAAGGGAAGCTATTCCGCAGCATGTCAATAACTGATTTCACCAGCAGATAATCATTTTTCTCTCAATGGCGGACCTTGATATGACGTCGATACATGCTGTCAGAGTTCATTTTGGCTGCAGCAGTTAGAGTGAGCGTCACTGAGAGGATATGGCACCCTTCTCTTCAGGTTCATTGATTGGGAGGCGGCGTGTTAGTGGGGGGAGAAGAGCTGGCTGTCATGTCTTATGTCGTGGGCTGTATTAAGCTGCAGGGAGACTATGTGGAAGGTCTGCAGCTCTATTTGACCGCAGTGTTACAGGGGACACAGGGGAGTCCAGGCCTTTTAATTGTCTCATCGAGACTTGGCTGCATACAAGGAGCCGTGATACACAGGACGAGGAGGGGGGAGCAGGGGGGGGTTCAGGGGGCTGAAATGGCAAACGCACAACACTACTCTGATACGATGAACATATACAATCAGTCAGGATAAAGATCTCACCCTTGGCGGCATGAAAAGGGGGAAGTGAGCAGCTCTCAGGAAAAATCAATACGGAACCGCTCATTTTGGAGGGACATGTGTGTCACAGTCAATAGGAGTTAATAGGCTGGGTTGTTCAGTGAAGACAGGCGGCTTGGGAGAGCAGCCCACTCTGACAGCTTAATACATACTGAATGGCAAGCTGGTTGCATGTAACAGTCACTATGGACACATCAAGTGTGGAATGGAGCCTGATGGGCGCAGGCAAAAGTTAATTATAGAATAGAGCTGAAGGTCTTACGTACAGAAGTACAGAATTAACCGTCCAGTAATCAGAACAGACACATGCAGCCGACCCACAGTACAGACCAACACGCCGCACACGTTTATGCTCCATTATTAACAATTCACATAAAAAAAGGAAGTATGTTTAAAGCTGCCCTCCTGATTCATGTTTCAAAGCATGACCTGCATCACACTGTGGTGATGACTCTACATGAACATTTCACAGTCGATCCCCGTGTTTCCGTGCACACATGAGGGAACAAAGGCAACAGATAACGGCTAAATACTACCTCGTGCTCACCTGAGGGCTTCCTCGCAGCATCCTGTGTAGATCCTTTCCCTGCTCTAATTAATCAGCGTTGTACCAACAGGCTCATCACAGGTTAATTGGCTCAGAGGATGGGTGAGGGGACCTTGTGGCAAAACAAACAGAAGCACATTTTTTGCAGGGTTTTGTAACATATTTTGTCTTCAGTTGAGGGAGATCCAGATCCGCCAAACAGACAGAAAAGGCTAATAATAACTTCATTAATTGGGGTCTGCGGGTCACGCTGTTTGGCTCCATAAAGAAGGATTCTCCTCTTAATTAGTACCCATTAAGACCTAATTTGGATTATTATCATCTCTTAATTCTATCCAGCTAATTAATAATTAATTACCATTTGAGTATACAGTAGAGTTCAAATTATCTGCTACATTTTTATTTGATAAATGACAGCAAAACTGCAAGTCATGGATTAATTGAAGGAAACGTTAAGAATGCTAGTATAAACCATTACTTCTCAGTTGAGTTGGTAAAAATGTCAGTGAGAAAAATCATGATGAGAGTAAATGGGGTTTTGGATTAAATGTTGTGAAATACCAACATCTGTTTCATCCTTTTGGTAATAGTTAGGAACCAGAAAGGGAAGAAAAGGTGAGGCAGTCAAAGCGTACTGAGAGAGAGTGAGAGGAGAAGTAAAAGGGTCTTGGCTCCAATTGACATTTCAATAAGTGGAACAGAGCGTTAGCAATCCATTCCCAACTTTTCTGAAACAATTATTGAGATGGTACCTCCAGGCGATGTATGTTCCTGGTCCCCGGAGTCCTGCTGGCTGAAACAGTAATTGACTAAATTGTAGAACACATCGGGGCCATTTACAAATTTGCCAAAAATGAATCGTTTAAAATGAAATGAGGGTGACTCTCAAATTAGCAAGGAGTATGATTGAGATGTGGCTCTGGGAATTAAGAAACATGATTTAGAGCTCTGCAGAAAGGAGCATCTGTGAATAGTCCAGTGTTAGTCACCACCCTGCTCTGACTCGTATTTAAATATCACCGCGCTTTAACAGATGTTCAGTAAAACACCACTATTTATATTTAAATGTTTGACGATTCATATTTAAATATTCATAGACGGATAGATAGATAAAGAGACGGATTAATAAAGCTTTTGTATGTATATATGTAAAATGAAATATCGTGTTATATAACACGCACATACATATATATATATATACATATGCAAAAATATATACATGTATACGCAAATATTCCTTACGTATCATGTGTGTTTATTTGAGATTCATGACCTACCATAATGTCATGTAGTCTTATTCTTATGACATTAAATATGACCAACAACACATTATAGTGAAAAACTAAAATATAAAAATAAAAATAAATAAAAACTGAGTTATAGCACTGAGGCAGACCTGTTAACCTTCACAGCACCTTTTTTATTGTAAGACGAGGTGACTTGAGTACTTTGAGCTCACAAAACAGTTCTTTAGCTAAAAATAATAATTTTCCACTGTGATAAATCATGTGACACAAATCTCATTGGTTTAAAACTATTGTGCTGCAAGGTGTTTGGGAAAGTGATGTTAGCTACATTTTACAAGGTGTACTCATTTCTGAAAAACACCAGTAAATTACTGTGAGTGTTAAGGGCCTGACAGTTTTGATTGATTGTTGTGCAGACACTGTGTTGATTGTTGCCTGTTGTGCCATTCCTGTGGCTCCCAGCAGCCACTGCTTTCATCTCACCCGGGCTAAACTCTTCCAACCAGTGATGAGTAATTACTAAGTTCATTAGCCACGCTAGTGGCCTAGAGATTTATTAAAACAAGATTTGTCATCAACTCTCTCCACTGATTTTAAATATCCTGAATGCATCTGGTATTCAAATAGGGAATTAGTATCTTCTTAATATGGTTTGAATGGGACAACAGTAAAGGTTAAACTGTAAATGCGTCCAGCGCTTCATGATTATCCAGTGTTGTTGGGGGAAATATGTGATAATACTATTTTTTATTTAGTCTTGTCACACAAAGAGTAGAGCAAAAATATGAGGTAACCAAATAAAATACACTATAAACTCTAAATCTGTTATTAAGACAACTAGTTTTCTAATGTGCAGATATTCTCTATGATCCATTCGAGCTGGCATCATAATGCTGGTCTGCTCAAGATCTAGTCTGAACACATACAGGACATGTTATCATGCTATTTTGGTAATTAAAGTAATAAAAGTGATAAAAAAAAAAAGTGTTAAAAAACACAGGAAACCAGCATGTCCTGGCATATTACAAGCTGGAAACTGTTCTTTTTTCAGTGTTAATTTTTTAAAATGTCATTGTTGACGAGGCTCTTTTTTGTCGCATTTTTCTGAGAAGCTATGATAAACCTGTATGGTGGCTTATTAGATATATTAATTAGCTGCTGTCTATTACAAACGTGAATAGAGGGATTGATAAAGACAGTAGAGTATAATGAAATCAGTTAAAAAATGTTTTGTAAAAATGTTCAGTATGTGAGACCATAACATAAACCTTCAGTCAGCTGTTGGACTACATTAAAGATTTGTGTGACTTCAGAGTATTTCTGAGAAAAGAACAAATGAAAGCTTCAGTCAGGGACAATAACTTAAACAAATACCAGAGTATCCAAGCTCACATTTCTTTCTCCTACTCAGATCAGGGCTGGTGGGGTCCAGAGTCCCACCTCCACCTCGTTTTTGTCAAGTTATCGCCAAATACAATGAAGACAGAAAAGCAAATAACACCTCAGTAAAGACAAAATTACACAAACCTTCTTTCACCAAGAGACCTCCCCTCCGCGGCTGCTGTGAAGTGAAAGAGCCACAAGCTATCTTAGTGCAATGTCCAAGTAATTTTTCTTTAATAGGAAAATTGTTACTTATTGATCTGCACTTTGTAAAGCCTCCCAGCAATGCTCCAATCACCACAGCTGTCAAAAGCATGGAAATACACCCTGTTCCTTTGCGATTTGATGGCACACTGATTCCCATTACTGGCACATTTCCAATGTTAATTACCTTCAACATAACATCATGTCCCTCAAAAGAGTCTCGCACAGGCCACTAGTGTCCCACCAGAGGACGGCGGGGGGTAAGAGTGATAGGGCGAGTGTGGAGATACTACGCTTTGCCCGTCTAGAGCTCGTGTTGAATCTGTGCTCCACTGAGTCCGGCCATTAGGCAGCATGATGGGCTTTTCTTTTCCAGACCATTTCCCATGGTCAAAATAGCATAAAAACACCATTTTGGTTCAATAGCAAAGACTTCAACTGAATAATCACAAGGGTGAAACTGTAACTATTACAGAGGCACCTCTGGGATAACCATACATAACAGGGGTGTCAAAAACACTGTAGGTTTTCTGGAGGGCAAAGTGTTTAAAGTGTATGCTGTTGGCTCTTGCTCCAACATCTGCTTTTAATTACTCAATTAGCGCAATCATTTAGTCTCCTTGACATTCATCCAAATGGCAAATCATAGCCGGAAGTTGTTCTGTTTAAACAGAGCGTTAAGAGGAGTCATGAAAAATGCATACACGATAATGTATATGGATACTTAACTAATTGAACCAATTAAAGGGAGGGAACCGGTTTGAGTGGGAACAGCGGCGGCGTCGCCCTCCGGGAAGAAGCTTTGACACGTCTGATCTACAGCCTCCCCTCTCCCTATTCACAGGCCCGGGCCTCAGGTCATATTTCAGCAGACAAAAGGTTTTTGACTCCAGTCACACAGCGACAATGAAGCAAAAATTTAAAAGCCATGCAGATTGAAGGCTGCACAGAGCATCAGACGAGCCATTATGCCACAAAGCAAAAGCATATCCAGATCTTTAAGGACATGTACACGGACGAAAGGGCACTTCAGGGTTCCCACGCATCCTGGAAAACCCAGAAAACTGGGATAACGGTGACCAGTTTCCCAAATGAGAGGAAAAGTGAAATACCCTGTAAAATTACTTCCTATTTTCCTTTAGCTGGGAATAAACTATACAGATAACAAAGCTCCCAAGATGGATAACATTGCTATCTGAAAGGGGAAAAATATGTTTAGAATAATAAAAATATAAATGATCAAATGGAAGTTTAAAGTCGTCACCAGTGTCACCTGAGGGGAACGTCGTGGATCAGAAAGGTGTTATTAATGAAAAAAAAACTTAAAATAAACAATACAGTAAACCTGTAGATGTTTATACCAGCATGTTTTTTATGGGTTGATATGAACAATTCTAAATGCCAGATATGTTTGCTGTATATCAAAGGAAGTTATTCATCTCGAGTTGTCAGTTTTGTCGAAGGTGACTTAACTTTGATATTTTTTTAAATAAAAAACAACAACAATGCATATGTTTTAGAATACACACCTGCAGTTTTAAGTTGCAGGACTGTTTTTTTAGGGTAATTTCATGTAAACTATAATTGCTGAATTTGCACAATCCATTTCATTTGCATTGAAAATGTGTTGATGTTTAAGGAGAATATTTTTGTTCATTTTTTATCAAGTATAAGGTGCAATTTTTTAAACGTCCGATTTTGAAGTTGTCCAAAAGTATTCAGATCATATTCAGTTATTTTTGTAATGGATTACGTTAATTACCAGAAAAATTGCCTTGTAATCTAAATTCAGTACCTGAATACATTTTAAAGATATCCAACCCCACGCTGCTCTCAGATGTGAATATATATGTATATTTCTGACATACCAACAGATCAACCTGAGGGTTAAATGAATATCTGCTCGGTTTCAGACGAGCTAGCTTACCCGCTCCCAAAGTTAAACCAATGTAAACCCCCCCACCACAAAAAAAAGAATGATTGTACCCCTGCGGTGGTGATTTCCTGCATGCTATGGATGCATAAATAAACATAGGCATAAATACACAGAGGACACTGACTGGGACTAGCTGGCCAAGTGGGGCAGCTGTTATTAAAAGGGCTATTTATCACTGTCACCCCTCTCAGGTTCCATCCCTCTCTGCCCTCCAGCGATGTCACTAGGCCGCACAGGAACAATGTGGCTCATCCAACCAGACCTACCCCCTCTATCATACACACACAAACACACACACATGCTTGTGGTCACAGCAACACAGAGTAAACATGCACAGCTTCACCTGCTCGCATATGTATATTGTGTGCGTAATCGACTTCTCGTCTGATGACTCGGCTGAAACAAACACAAAAACAAGAACCTCGCTCCTTTCGATTTCTGTCAAATATCTACAACACAGCTACACTGCACACACCGTTCATTTTCCGCTCTGTTACTTTATTGATTGTGGCCACAATTATCCACTTTTCTGAAGCACTGCATTAAGTGAATTCCCCCTTTGTTGGACAATAAGTACAGAAGGTTGGCTAAGTCATGCTATTCCTCAGCCTAAGGGGACAGTCTACTTCTCCAGCACCCTCATCATCATTAGCAAGCCGAGATAAAAACACACCTCAATTAGTCCACCTCTGCTGGGGGAGCCACATCAAGTGAGGCAGACGCTTCCAGCTGACCCACGCCATAACTTCACTTACAGCAGCTCCTCACGTGTCCAGACTGAGGGCAAAAGATTACATTACCCAACAAGCACGCACTGTTAAATGGTTTCAGCTTACAAAGAGAGCCTTTAATTAAATTAAATCCCTGAATTCTCAGTCTGTGTCTTGCAGTAAAAAGTTGGAAAATGGTATGAACACCAAAGACCCCGAGGTACAGAACTGTAGCCTTGGACAGTACGTACAGTGCACCATCAGCATGTTACACTGGAGATAAGTGAAGGACTTTGAAAGAACCTTTGTTCTACTGCTTTACATTCACACTGGCTTAAGGCGAGACACATATTTATATTCACATGCTTCCATAACATGTTTTCCTTCTGACTATTGGGAAGAAAAACAACCAAAATACACATTTCCCTGTTTGTCTTTTCTCATCTGTAGATTTCTCCTCAAAGCACCGAAAGCTAACATTAGATAATGCATCGTTTGTATATTTAAATATAACATTTCAGTGTATCTTTTAAGTTTCCTGGTGGGATCAATTACTGCATTCATCTGCACTGTTTCAAATATGTGTGGAATATTTATCTTTAAAGGTCGTTTCCTCAAAAGAATTTGTTCCCCTCACACTGAGCCAGCAATCTCCACTTTACCAGCACTTACACACTTCAAACTGTCCAGTGTCATTCTTATTGATATTCTGAAGGTTGTTTAACAGGCATTCATCATATATCATTCATAGAATGATTCACACAACATTGTATCCATGGAGAAAATATATTTTTATGGCATTTTATGGATTGATAATATAGATCTCCGTAATTTCCTCTGTTCAAAAATACATAACATAATATACCCAAGTTAGAAAATAAAAGCATTAATGAACCTTTGAAAAAACATGTAGAGGACATTATATAAAAACTGCAACTAACAATATTTTCAGAATATTAAGTTAATTGTTCTTAAATGTAAAATAAATCTAATCACAACCTCCCGGAGCCTTTGGTGACTTCTTCAAATGTCTTGTTCTGTCTGACTAAAAGTCAAAACCCAAATGTATTCAGTTTATTGTGACATATGACCAAAAAAGCACTAAATGCTCAGATCTGAGGAGCTGCAACAAGAAATTGTCGCATTTTCTCATTATTTTTGCTTGACAAATGCCTGAAATGATAAATCAAAAATGATTTCCCTGTCAATTTAGTAATCAGTTAGTCAACTAATCATGTCATCTCTGTGCTACATCGTTTATTTGGGATTTTTGGCTTCATCAGCTGAGCACCAACCAGCTTTTTAATACCTAACTCCCTCCCTTTCTTTCATCTAAGCACTCGCGGTCTACACCACCTATAAACCTCTCACACGCAGCAATCCACTCACGATTAATGAAGTGCTTACTTAACCAATTTAAACCCTTAATTCCTATTAATTCAACATAATAGCCACCCTCTCTGCCAGAATTAACAACACTCCAGCAGAAACTTACAAATCTCTGCAGGCCAGAAAGAGTCAACCCAGCAAATTCCATATTCTTTGATAAATATGTAACAGTATGTATATCACTGTTAAAATGCATAACCCTCGTGTAAGACCCCTATCAAGTCTGCTTTACACCTGTATTACATTTCTCCCTCAATCAGCAGCTTTTCTGAGACACCGGCCTCCCACGAGGAGCAGAAACCATTACAAGGGACTGCAGCTCATTTGCAGAAAGATTGGAGATCACGCTGCATCAAAAAGTATGTGAAGCATTTCTGAGAACAAAATTGATTTATTCCATTTCTATGTTTGTATGCAGCATCAGTATCAGTGTATTTAATGTAAATCCCCAGTCTGGCATCGAGCTGCTGTGCAGGTTGCTGCTTATTGTGCAAGTAAGAAGCAGGGCAATCAAATAACACCAGGGGCCTGCTCTGGTGCAAAATTAAGGTACATGCAGTATTTTTATATAACGTATTTTATCTGGAAGTCAACGAAAAAACATATATGCAATGTATCAAATTACATCAATCAGACAAAAGCATGCATTGTGCCCTTTTTCTGATCCAGTGATGCCGCTTGTTTAAGCTACAAAGACATTAGGCTGTTCTTTGGTGAAATAAAAAGGCATAAGCAAATAAATAAATATATCTGAATATTTCAATTTTGACTTAGGAAAAACAGATCAAGCAGAGCCTGTGGCTAGAGGAGCCTGACTGCATGCTGGTGGGGGGTAAAAGACAGCCTGGGGGGTGTGGAGGGCGTCTGTTTTTTAATGAGCTGAAACTTTAAATACTGCATAATATATAATAAAAATGGATAGTTCATTTAACTCTCCCGATAAGTCGTGGAAAAACTATTAAAATCCATTACTCTCTTAATGTCAACAGAGTAAGCATTGAGTATGAATGAAGTGAACATGATGCCACATCATCAACAAGAAAGAACAACAAAACAATAATCAACTTGAACTGGAAGAAAAAAAGGGTTTGGATATCAAGTTAAGTGCACACGCTTAAGGGCATCAACTAAACACAGTGAAAAGCAATGACAATGATGTATTAAACTAAACTACAGAAATTTGGATCCACTCTGGGAATACAAAATGATCTTGCTTTAAATGTGAAATAGTGTCAGGAATCATTTCAGGAGCCTTGATATTACGGGGGCTGCGTTATAATGGAACAGTCGATAACGTAAAATTTAAAAATAAAATACTGATAAGTTGATAATAACCAATATATGTTAATACAAGTGTTATAATAACAATCTCTCCTCCCTACAATCATATTTTAAGCGCAATTTATTTGCTGTAAAAACAAAATAAAAAGCACAACAACTAAAGTTAAAGATTTATAATAAATCATTACAGGGAATTCATTTTGCCCCAATAACCATGCAGTGAAAATCTGATATCGTGGCATCCCTACTTGATAAATTCTCCAGCATTTTTATTTACTGCAACTAGCAGCCCTAATGTCAGCTGGGAGTGGTCTTGAACCAGAGAAGAGATGACTGACAGACGTTTCAGCCACCCACTGACAGCAGCTTTGGCAATGCCGATTGGCACAGCAGGCACAGTGCTGCAACACTTCCCCTTCCCCCAACACGCACATATACAACATGTCATGAAGATAAAGAAGAGCGGGAGGATGTAAAGAGAAGAATTATGGTGCCCCTTGTCATCCCTTGGGTGGAGAAATACACCATAATAGATTTTTAACAGCTTTAGTTGGCTATCACCCCTTCAAAAGGAAAAGATTCAATGACAAAAAATCAGCAATTATTACTGAAAAATAACAACAAAACAAACATTTTGTTGGGTCACACTTCATTTTAGTAGCTGATCAGACGTCTGCAAGAGGTTCCTGGTTGAAAAGTAATAAAAAGCTTTATTTCCCGTTGTCACATTATAATTTAAAACGTGCCATTTGATGGTGAATATTGTGACAATGTTGTCTGACACCTCTGCATTGAGATGTAATTCCGGGTGTGATCCTTAAAGTGATCTGAGTGATGGCTCCCGTACCCCTGCTGCTTGCGGAGCAAGCTCGGAGACGGTGCTGGTGGCCGATCCAGAGGCTTAATAATGATAACCTCGCTGGTGTTAGCTGCAGGGGTTGTTCACACAATAATTGTTTCTGCCAAGCCATAGATCTATATGACAGAGAGAAAACTGCTGTGACTTTCCTGCTAAATAATTGATTTAAGTATCGGCTTGCATCAAGTATTTCGCGAAGATGAACATGGTTTGTACCATTTATTTATTTTTTCGCACTGAAGAAACTGAGAACTTATTAGCTAATTAGAAGATAATTACAAGTCTCTGCAAGTTGATTAGCAATTTCACTGTTGAACATTAACAATTTACAGCAACACTACACTCCATTTCAGCACTTGTTTTGCTTTACTTACCTAAATTCTAAACAGTACAAGTATTTAAAGATTTCACCTTGACAAAACTTATTACCAGCTTCAGCATGCAATTAAACTTGCCAAACAGGCATTAATTCTTTCTTCATTACCACATTAGATGTGTGTTGGGTAATTTAGACACTTCAATATAGGACTAGACTACAACAGCTATTAAAAGGCATCAATCTCGCGCCAAATGTGAGATTTTGCTAATTTACAGCGGCTCATTTGGAGTCCAGATACTCTAGACCTGCGCTGGTGGTGACGGAGGTTCGCTGTGTAACGCTAAGCCTCTGCCGGAGCTTGCGGGTCGCCCTCCCTTGCAGTTTAGAGTGACTCAAAGGTGAAGCCCTGAAAACGAATACAATGTACTCACATGCTCCACAGTTTAGATTTCACCGCCTCACATCATCCTGTAATAGCCGCACACAAAGCTGCAGTCAGTTGCAACCCCATGCAATTGTGTCTGGCTGTACGGCGGTATCAATGCAGCTCGTGGGTCAAAGGGTCAATGAGTAATTAAGACATGGTTGCCTGAGCATTCCCCATGCACACTTTCAGTCCTGATGAAAGGCTGGAAATGAAAGGAGGGGGATTTAAGTGCAGCCTGATACTACGGATCAAATTTCCATAAGTGTGTCTAAATGTTCCTTGTTCAAGGCAATTAGTATGATTAAGAGATAGTGTGGTGTCATCGCGCTGTTTAAGAGGATTTTGTGCATGAATTCTGCATGAGGTTCAGACATTTTTTCAACAGCAAAGTGTACATTGCTTACATTAAAAAAATATGCAAATGACTGAACATCCAGGGACTTTAAATATCAGTTTCATATCTCATTCAGTAATTAGTGCGCTTGTTTCTCTTACATAGCTGATGTTGGTGCTCCTATGTGTTTTTTTGGCATGCATTTAACTTTTAAACATGTTTTTATATTAAATTATCCTGTTAAATGTTCCTGCATAGCACAAGCAGGTAGTACAGCATGTCGGCCGATATCGGAGCCTTCAAGTGCAGAGAAGGTCAAAAGGTGCATTGATTTACATGTACAACAAGAAATTATTCGTTTGGCTTCATTGTTGCTAAAAATGAAGAGGCCAAGGCCAGAAAATTGAGGTCGCTGATAAATGCTATTAGTAGGAGATGCTGAGGAGTGAAGAAATCAATATGGCAGTTTGTCAACCTGCCTCTCAGTGGGAGCAGGACTCCACAGCAGAGGGAAGTGTGCCCTGTCAGCAAAGCACATTACCAGAAATCAAAGGCCAGTGAAGGCCCGAAGGAAAGGATGTAAATGTCTCGATACAAAGGCCACACTTTGGTAATTAAAACCTATTTTATCAGACCTGTCTTGTCCCTGGGTTTTCTCTAACACTATTGACTATCTGTTGCATGCAGAGTGATCACTAATTTACCTTTAAATAAATGAGTCGAGGTTATTTAAATTCCTGCATTTGTCACACAAAATGAGGCAAAAGACATGCAAGTGTCAAACAAATAACGCTGCTGGTAACACATACAACTTAGGGAATAATTCTTAAGGATAAAGCTTTGAAGGAAATGTCTTAATTGTCATCACATTTGTTTTAAGAATTTATTTTGAGAAGCTGGTTGACCCTTATGACCCAGGTTCAGGTTTTAAAAGAAAAAAAATTCAACCTAGATCAGGGCTCAGCAACCTTTTATTACTACATATCAACCTGAAGGGAAACATTTAGTTTAATTATGACACTATACAGAACTTAAACATCTAACAGATCAGATGTTTTATTTAACCTATTTATTCCATTCATACAGTCCACTGGTTCCCAACTGCGGGGTCGCCAAAGCTTCACAGGAGGTGAAGAGGGATCAAGGTTTTAAGGAGGGTAAAGCTGCGTTTTAACCAAGAAAGTACAGAGTAATTAATCCATCTGGTACTTTTGAAGGTGCTTGAAGGTTATTAAAACATCATATCAGTGTTTAAATCATTAACCCTACCAACCTTCCAGCAATCTTCTTCATCAGGAATAAACTTAATAGATGTACTTTTTTTAACCTACTGTGGTTACAAATTATATGCACAATTCCCATTTCAGCGTACGGCTTTAAATGGCATTCACTCACTGAAAAAATGTTGCAATAGCATCAAATGTCAAAAAGGGAGAATTAAGTGTAGCAGACAGAAATATCAGCACTATAAAAGAATGCGGTCATCCTTATCCAAAAGGTCAATTGTGGTCAATTGTTCCAGTATTGAGCGAGAGAAAAAGGCTGTTATAAACCATAAATTTACATTCACTATAAGAGTTTGTTTTTCCCCATTCATTCCTTAAAAATAGGGTCCAAGTTGAAAAATACCAAAGTTTTCCTTTCAGTCTATGTGGTGTGTAAACAATTACAGACAAATCACCTCCAGTAATTTCATACTCTTTAATATTTGTTGTAAAAATAGTTTTACAATATACTAACTGTGGAGACATGTGCACTCAGGTCTGATACATCATTCATGAACATCACTGTGAAAACATCCAGGAAAAGGTGTATTTTCAGTCAGTCTATTCTTGGAGAAATCCTAAACTTTACATTAAACTTTAATGGAAAGTCAGCTTTCTGAACAAACACTGTCAGTGTTGTATGTCAGTGTAATAACATGCATAACTGACTCCTCCACTGCAACTTTTAAATCTTAAATAATTAAACACAGATGAGCCTGTGACAGACAATAGTAGTACTCGTGACAGAAGACGGCACCTTTGTCTGTCGCTCCACCTGAGCATCACCTGGGGAACTGTTGTAACTACAGCAGCTGGGCGGTCAAGTCTTGAAAAGACACTTAAAATAGTGTTTAGTTCATGGTTTAGTACTGTGCACCTTCATCTTCTTTGTAGGCAAAATAGACGGTGACAGGTCCAACACTTGTCTGCACCGTTTCTGCAGCTCCCACCACCATCCAACAACCAATGCCATAGGCCAAACAAGGTACACCTGAAAATAAAGGAGACAGTGTTTATATACTGTGTGTTTTAAAGTAAAATAAAAGATGGATTTTATAGTAATAAAGTAAGGCATTAAATGCATTTACTGACCCAGATTAAGAACTTTCAACATGGTGAAAAACTTGTTCTCAAAGTCCAGGTTCTGTGCAGGCGCTTTGGTACAGTGATATTTTATAAAGGGGAAGCAGCCGGTTCGCAGTATTTGGTAGTTGGATCCCTGGACTCTCCAGTTAAAGTTGGACAGACCGAACTGGTCATTGTGCACGGAGCTGTAGCGGACACAGTATGAAGTCCACGGCGGGAGTTTGCGCTGCAGCAGGTGGCAGGTCAGCACCTCTGAGGCAGCTGGCCGCGGGCCTGACCTGCCAAATGTGCTCGGAAACAGGACGAGCTTTAGAAAGATGCTGTGTGTTTTCCTCAGAAATTCCTTCATGATTTATTTGAAAATTCACCTTTGTTGTTAATCAAGCCCAGACAGAGCTCTGACTGGTCATAGATACAGACATTTAAATGCAAAACAGCAACACATGCTGCAAATACACGTCCTTCAAAGCAGTGGGACGCTGCACACAAGACATGAGCACCTGAAGTGGGCTAAAGCTAGCAGACAGGACAGCTTCTGTTCAGCGAAACTACAGTTATTCGGTTGAAGATAAGTCTCTGCATGGGGCTACAGGTCCGGATACACATGCTAAACACATACATATAATTTATTTTAACCAGTTAAGAAACCTGAGACGACAGCAGCTCTCTGTCTGTGCTCGTTTACGTGCTGTAGTGTTTGCTCTGACCTGGTGCTCCTGCTAAAGTCATCCGGCTGGAAACGCAGCGCTGCTCAGTTGATCCTCGTCGGAAGAATTAGCGACTACAACCTGTATTTTATTCATCTGCTCTCACCTCATTACCGGATATTAGTCATCTGCGTGTCAAGTGACGACCGTTCAGCTCGCTATACTTACACCCTGCCATACAAAAAAAAAAAATTCAGTTGAGCCTCTAACTTATTTACGGTTATTATTATAATTTCATGACTTGAGATGAAAAAAAGAATACTTTTTAGTAATACAAGTTTTCTGAAACATTTATGTTTAGATATGTGAATGATGCATGATCTAATAATATATATGAAAATTACACATAAGTATTTGTACCATGTTAAAAGCCACTTAAAGTCCCTTTCTCTGGTGCTGAAGAAGCCGTGAAATCCAGTTTCTGCTCTTAGCTTTCCAAGCAAACTGAACTACATCACCTCAAAATGATGACAAAAAACCCATACATCCTGGCTGCAAATGTTTATTATAAAATAGTCTATTTGCAATTACAGCTACTAATTGATAATAGTGGCTAATTTGCACTACTACTTCAATAAAAAGCAGAGTTGGAAAACAATCACGACAACAATGAATAATTTTTAGCAGCAGTGGCAAGTTGGCATATATTTTTTGTATATTTTCAACAACAAGAAAGACTACTGTATTTCTGAAAACACATTATATTTGACAATATACTCTATGAAAATACAGAATATATGTAAATATACAGAGGGAGCGACAATGTACTCATACTCATGTATGTTATTTCCATCAGGGGAAACAGTCAATATACCATGCAGTGATTACACACTATTTTTATTTTATTATGTATTTAACTTTCTGTGTTTGATCAACATTGATTCATCTCTGGGGTTTACATCATCACTGTGTAATTTGACTGTGAAAGCTGCCAAAGACATGATGACTTAACTCAGCAAGAGTAAAGCAAGTTTATTGGTGAAGCAGCTGTCTAAGCAGCAGGTTTATCCTCCACTGCTCGCATCTTGTTCTCAACAGTCATCTGCAGGACTTCTTCTACGTCCTTGATCAGCTCCTCCAAAAAGCAAAATGTGAAAGGAGTTAAATAACCACTCATGTCCACTCCCAATCAGAACAATCTTTCATTTAAGAATATATTCATGTTATTACACTGTGATACATTTAAAAATGTAATTGTCTTCAGCAAAATCATTCCAGTTAACCAGAGTTTGAAGTATCATGATGTAGATGAGGAGGGATCGTTAAGTCATTAACATGGTACCTTAAAATTGGTTTCTCCTTGCATTTTAGAGGGCGATATTTCCTGATGAATGACTGACAGGTTCCGGGCAAAGGTCACCAGAGCTCCCTGGAGATCCTCTGAGACTGTTCTATTAACGACACCCCAAACAAACGAGTTTACTAATGTTCCCCATGTCGCCAGCCAAGAAACAATCACCTTGTTCATCTGATGGTGGTGGTTAAATGAAACTTTCAGCAGACAACATCCTCAGTCTTCAGGGGGATGAGCACAGCTTGATTTAACTGTTACAGCACTGTGTAAGCTAAAGGATTTGAGTGATAAATATGTTAAATAACCCTCTGCTTAACAACTTCTAGAGTTTGTAACAACATCTACAAAGCCAGAGGTGGCATCTTAATCCTCTAAAAAGAATCGTCTTATCTTTCAGTCAGGAGAATTCTTCCATCCACCTAATCCTCTACTGTTTTTTGTGCTTGTGTAACAGAGAGAGGTAAAGTAAACCTAAATGTTTCAGAGCGATAAACCCCAAATTTTATTAAAACTGTATGTGTATGAATTTTATGCAGTAAGAAATACTCACATCATTCCAATCCTGCATCGCTCACTGCTGTCATAGACAGCAAATACAGTGCCCTGCTTCCTCTGAAAATTAGGAAACACAAACACATTCAAAAAAAGAGCTCCACATCTATTACTGTAGATTAAAAGAGTATTTCAATGATTCAGCACTGTACTCCTCTTTTTCTCTTGATGTAGGCTACACTTTGAGATCAATGGAGCAGAGCCAGAGTCATTGTTATTGTATACATTCTTCTTCCTTGTCAAACCCTGGTGCCTACATTACCCACAATGCAACTCAACCACCAACACTCCAGAGCATGCACTCTTGGTTATCCTCTGACTACATATTGCTTTGTAGTTTATATGCATTCATATGCAGAAATCAACAATGAACGTTGCATAGAAAAGGAAGTCTTCAGAGGTCTGTTATGAGTTATCTAGATATTCACTGGCAGAATCTCAAAAATAATGTCCCTTACCTCCAGAAGCTAAACAAGCATCAGAAATTGGCTAGCCCCAGCATACATAAGAGCGGATAAAGAGGTTTGGTAAAATCACTTCTTTCTAACTCCACACCCCCAGATTTTTTCATTTTCAAACTTGTAGTTTCTACTAACTGACACTGATTTAAGGGACAGTACTCGGAACTTCCTCTTTTCCTGTATACCTTAAAATCTGTAACTGGCAAAAATCTGTCATATACCGAGCTACAAAATAAACAAGGTGTAATGATAATATTAAAGCAAACTGGTGAATTTAAAGTTTTTACCTTCATGTTAAACCCTATACCGTGAGCCTTGCACACCATGATGAACACATTGTGGTATAACATGGAAAGGTTGGAGTGATACAAGTGGCTCCCGATGACTGCATAACGATTAACCACAGGAGGCTGTAAAAAAACAAAAAAAAGACATAGAATATAATTCGATTATTATTTAGTTTTTCTATGAATCGAAATCATTTTATGTTTGTGGGTGTAGTAGAGATGGCTGAACCCCATACACATGTCCTTAGGGTCACTGCTGAGTTTGGGGAGTGTGTGTGATTAGTAAACATGATGAGTGTGGGGCACATGTGGTAAACTGTTGGGCCTTTCTTAATTAACTGCGGGGAGGAACAATTAATGTTTAGAAGACATGCCAAATACAAGATGAGCTTAATTGTACGATGCCAATCAAAGAAACCACAGTTTTGGGACTGTAAATGTTTCCATTCAATTTGAGACAAAAACACTAGCGAATGCACAAAAGGACTACTCATCGCACAATACATATCAACATAATAGAGAGGTTCTGAGCATGTGAGTGTCATAAGTAACGCTAGAGAGGTTGATTACTTAAAAGTGGCAGGGCTCAAGAGGATAAAAATGTTCCTGGTTCTCAGGCACCTTTGGGAGACAAAAGGAGCAGGCCTAAGCCCCTATGAGCTCAAGAGATAGCCCATAACTCGCTCTGATGGGTGTGTGTTTGCGGTTGTCAAACACAGGACCCTCGCGCAACAATAAAAGTGTCCAACAGGGATTTAATTGTGTTTGTAATATGCAGGCCCCTAATGATGGCCACTGCTAAAGCCATTAACCACTGCGGTGGCTCAACTGCTGCACTGAAGCACCAGGCCACCGACTAAATGAATGTTTGATAAAATAATACAAGTCGCAGATTAACAAGCGTAAACTCAGGCATACTGCTAATAAAAGAAGTCTATTGTTTAAGGCCTGGCACCAGGTTGATGAGGTGTTCAAGCATGCATACACATGCATAATGAAAATGGTATGAATTATTAATGTGTTGATTATTTAGGCTCATCTATCAAAATGATAATGAATTCAGCACCTAAACACCAATTGAGCTCAGTGCGTAATTACAGTATTTAGTTGTATTTAACAAAAATGAAGAGCAAGCATTGATCTATCTTTGTGATTACTGTAGTGGTATAATATTATCCTCTAAAGTCTCAGCTCGCTTTTGAGCCGCTGCTTTCTTTCTTGTTGTAAAAGGTAACCGCTTCAAATGCAGCATTTAAAATCGACCTTGTGTTAAGAAAATTATTAAAACTGTCCTTATAAGCAAATATAAAATTGGTGCCTTGGCTGCAATCTGGTGTTCACAGCATTTCTCTCTGATTGGCGCTGGCACTTCTAAACAGCCTGTGCGGCAATTCAGCGTTCCTCCAGTCATCATCAGAAGCATCTGGGTCATGGCCAGCTGGTCACTGTATGTGAGGTCCAGATCAATAGCCCACACCTGCAAACAACACACCATGAACTCTGTGTCACGGCAGAGAAAAACAGACACTATAAACTTAAATTCCAATTTAATCACAAAAATGGAACATCAAAGTATTTCACCTGCAAATCCTTATAAAGAGAGGGGTCAGTACCTTTTAATCCCTACAATGTTATCCATGTTGAGAGGCAGGGGAAAGAAAAACCACGGTTAATGGTGTGTGCTCGACAGATTTAGGTAATTCAGGTGTGGAATGACACATGCACAAAGTAGATCTTTCCTCGCGTATTTGGATTCAGTCTGCCTTGGGCTAGTTTGTTTGGCACAGGTCTGATGAGAAGCTGAGTTCAGATATGTATAGTAAATGGCATCATTATAAGTATATTAAGGGGTCAGGTATGGTCGTAGCCTTCTGCTTAAACAGGGCTAATTTTCCCAATAATAACCTAATAGCTATGCCCTCTCTTCAAAAGTGGCAAATAAATCACCAGTGAAGGAGTTGTTAATAACTAAGTGGCAGTCGGCTGCCTCCTTTTGCTGTTCCTATTTGTCAAAGTAAACGCTCCTGCCACTGAATGCAAATCGCTGCCTGTCTGAACCCCGCAGTCTCTGTAACCTGAGCACTTTATCTCCACTAACACAAGGATATCTGACCATATACAGTAATTCTCTTATAGGCTACATTTCATGTTTATTAAATTCAAATATATTGTGAAACATTGGCCACAGTCTTTCTCATCTAACAACTTTTTCAAGAAAAGTTCAGATAGTGAACAAATGTTTAGCAAAGGACACGCCTTAAAAGGTCTTGTATTGTCCAAACAACATTCCCAAAACCTAAAGATTACAATACCATAAAACAAAGAAATTAATAATAAATAAGTAAATAATGATAATAAATAATATTTAAACAAAAAAATATAATAATGTTTGGATTTTTAATAGCGGATCAAACACAAGAAAGCCCTATGTTTTCTTTCTGTCATAATAATTTTAGGCAACACAAAATACAATGTAATATTTAGTAATCTGGAACAGTTTTTTTTTGTAACAAAACCCTTGCTTATGCATGATCAATATTGTAATTTCAACATTTGACTAAGCTTGTATGCAATTTTAAAGCTTAGTCAAATGTTGAGATTCTAAAATAATTAATGTATATAATTATATGTAAGAATGGCATAAAGAAAGTGTATACAATTATTATTAAAGATGATATTATTATTAATTGTATATAAATATTGTTAACAGTGGCCTAGACATCAAAACAAAACAATTGCAAGCTCTCTTTACATTCATTTTAAGCTAAGGTTTAGCAGTATGTACTGCACTAAGCCACCTTTACCGTCAGAGGTGCAGTAGCTTCCACTGCTGCTCTCTATGCATCAGGTTGATACCTGGGTCTGAGTGATGGACACACTCTACCGCACCATTCAGTCGACACACTAAAAAAAATCATACTCGAATGTCTCATTGTCGCTCTTAACAAAGCCGTGGGAAATGTAAGCCTGGATTGTACCTGTTTTCTATTGCCTTGCATTTTCATTAAAAACCCTGATGCTGCAGCTGGGGCCCCACCATTCCACAATGTGAGGAAAGACTGCAAGGGCAAACATATGTGACCCACTTCTTCCCATCAAATAAAGTAGGCAGCTTTTAGCAACAGGTTTGAATCTAAATTGATGTTTAAATCCAGACAGGTTTGCCCATGTGGCTCTCCTCTGTCTGAGCTCTGTGTGTGGGGAGATGGTTAAAAATCTGTCTTTAATGTCCCTGCCTCTATTGAAGCACATGCTGTTTATAGTCTGTCCTTAATTATGCTGTCAGTGAATCCCATTCAATTTCGGGTCAACATTAAAACTGAAAATTAATTTTAAGGCTGTCATTATATTACTCTGAACAGTTAAAGAAAAGGACAGCTTCAGCCCCCATGATACATTTGAGAAATAGCATATTTTCTGTGGCCCTAAAATTACAATTTAGTGACTAAATTAAATCCTGAAATGTAAGAAGAATACAATGAAAGAATTTTAGACCTTGAAATGAATGCAATGTGATACAATCTACAGTCCATGTGAAGACCACTGAGAAAAACATTTTAGTATTTCAATTTCTACAGGAACCAATAATACTAATGCACAAAAATAAGAACAAGTTAAGTTTTTAAGATGCAAATTGCGTGGTCTGGATGCTGCTTTGCTCACAGTGTGTTAACACCTAATCCATAAGAGACTACCCTCTAGTGGCAAGCATGCCCTTAGCTAGTGTCTACTCCAAATCCATTTTTTATACTAAGAATACATTATGGATAAAAAACACAATAAAGCTTCAACAGTCAAGAGGGAAAAAAAACAAATACAAGAGATTTAGTGAAATGTTCCAAATAAGACTAAGATGCATTGATATCTGATGGATTTTTTAGAAAAGAAAAAAAAATCCTTTATCCTTTATCATACCCTTTTGTAAAACTGCAACGCAGCTCTAGTGCTTTCTCCAGTGTTTTACAGGTTTAGTATTTTATAGACCATATTATAAACAAAGCATTTCATTTTACAGCTCTGGATCAATAAGCAGTCAATGTAGCCACATGTTAGGAGCAGAGGTTAAACCATCATAAACCAGCCCATTTCCAATATCATAAATCAAAAAGGTTCCAACAAAACGTAATCCTGACAAATGAGATAAGGCTTCGATGGTACCTCGCTATAATAAGGACAGAAATTTCAGCAGACCGCTGCAGGTAAACAGCTAGGGGTTAAACACTGACAGGGCATCCCTGTGAAGCCACCAAATCACTTTAGAATGACCTATTGTCTGAAAGATAGGTGCCTCTGAATTTCTCTGCACTTTGAGGTTAAAGGGCAAGCCTTAAATGGTGGAGTCAGGGTATCGACACGATAAGACCTGACAGTTTATTAGAAGGCCTTGTGACACATTTGGTCCCTATGCCCACTGTTTGCCTTGGCTGTTTTCCAAATCCCAGGGGAGCAGTAGTGGAGACACCTATCTGCTCATATGGATCCCTGATCCAGCCTAAAAATTGATCTGTTTCACCAATATAGTGAAATAGAAAGCTTTGACACTACATGCTGCAACAGCCCAGACAATATAAATCATGATAGCATGAGCTAAGGCCAGCTCCCGCCCTGCCTGTGTCTCACCTTTTGCTCCATGGTGTTGGGGTTCAGAAAGGTAGCAAGGTCCACGGAGACATAACCTATGATAAGGCGCTGTAGACAGGCGTGGCCCACAAGCATGCAGATGGATTGCAAGGTCTCTGGGTGTACAGAGGTCTGTGGAACAGTGGAGCCCATAGCTTCCAGCTGACAGGAGCCATGAAGCTGGTCTCCACAGGACAGCATGGTCACCTCACCCCCTGGCTCCAACAGCAGATCTACTGTCAGGCAGGTGACACTGTCTGAAGGAGGATAGGCTTCAACCACACCACCTGGACACACAGTAAGAGCAGAGGAATGGCTACAGTCATGGATGGATTACTGAGAGGGCCAAGGGTGTCAGGGACCTACATGGCTTTTACCTACTACACAAAAAATGACAGAAAAGAGACACAAAACAATCCAAAAGACACAGAACAACTACAAAGACACAAAACAAAACTACAACAGTACAGATAAAAACTATAAAAATACACAAAATACCTACAATAAGACATGTAACAACTACAACTGGACAAGCAAAAGCAAAAAAAAATGACTACAAGCAAATGCAAAACATCCCCAAAGACACACAAAACTATAAAAACATACAAAATGACTACATAGAGATGGGGGAAAAAACAACAAAAAAGAGGCAAAACTACCACAAAGTCTTTCTGTGCCCAGGAGCCCATTGTGTCATAATCAGCCCATGGCTACAGTGCAGATAACTAAAAATGTACCACTGATACAGCATCTGAAACTCTCCTTGCAGCTGCTTAACAACCAACAAGAGTAACATGAAATTTATTAAACTTGTCAGGTCACACAGGCAACATCTGGGAACTATGAAGGACATAGGAAATGACTGTTAGCATATTCCAAATGGTTGTATTTGCAGGTGAATAGCATTCAGTGCCTGACAATAGGTATCTGACCTTGCCTGAGGAAGGTCTTCAGGAAGCAGGCCCAGTTGGGATAGCAGGAGGTTTTAGCAGGCTGGGCGTAACGGGCAAGCCACTCCGGGATTTCATCTAAATATCTTAGCAGTACAGGCTCCTGCAGAAAGAAAGTTAAGGTGCATACATTAGAGATGTACTGAAAATGAGTTGGTGACAGATCTGAGGACATTATAAATGTTTGTTAATTCAAACACAAGTCAATAACAAGCCATGTCTACTTTATTTTGTCCCATTATCAGAGCTTTCTAGGTGTCGACTGCATTATTGGAAATGCCCTTGTGTTATCCGGATGACTCCAGTGACTGCTTGTTATCCTCGAGACCTTTGGTGGCTGCTTCAATTTCTGTGCGAGTGGCTGATGGATACTGCGAGAGGGTCTATCGGTGAGTGACAGCCTATTATCAGAAGGCCTCAGGAGCCTAATGGCTTTAACTCACAGCCAAAGAGACAGCACCTGCCCTCAATAACAACTCTCTCCACTGGGCAGCTGATGAATGCCTAAGCTAACCCCATCTATCTGGGGATCAATCAGGGCTTGACTGGGATCGATATCACTCTTGTTTCTGTAACTAGGAAATGCCATAATGGTTTCACCACTTAATTACGCTGTTAATTTCTAACTTTTGTTTTAGGTGTCTCTTAAACAGTTTGGCAACTCAAGTACACTGTTTCCTCTGACAATGCTTTGGTATAGTCAAAGTAAGAACAATGACTCTATTAAACCTTTCCTCTTTCTTTTTATTCCATACGTATTGTGTTGTACTTATATTGACAGTATGAGGAGTCCAAGTGTTGAGACTTGTTTTAAATACAGGGTTCTGTATGTAATAATGTCTGTGTATGACCATTAGGCAGGAATTTAATTTGGTCATACACAATAAAATATGTGAAACCAGTCAGACTAAATTCTGAATGGAAATAATGTCTTTGTTCTTTCATCGTTCTATCTGGAGCGTTACTTTGTTTTGAGTATATGCTGTCTGGCTTCACTGGAGACAGGACTGGAGATTATGTTGTTGATATTCCAGTCATGTAACAGCCATCATCATATTCAAGTACTGTAAGAGGCGAGGTCAAAAGCTACACAGTGATTCCCCCTATACAAACCATAAAGCACACAATGGTGCGGCAAAAAGTGTAAGGGAACGGTTGTCATTTTCAACGGAAGAGCAAGCTCACCCCAGGACTTTGCCTATGCAGTTCACAGAAACAGCAGGACGGGAAGAAAAGAGAGAGAGGTATTTTGCAATAAATTATTTGGACTTAAACTGCGTACAGTACCCTTTGATAGGATTCAGGCTTTGCTTGGTGTCCACATAAAGCCAAGCAATCTGGTCATAAATAAAATCGATGTTGCCCTGCCTCTTTGATTGCCATTTCATCTCTCCATTATATAGTGAAACCACTGAAAAGATAGAGCAAGTGGAATATAACCTGACTAGTCATGGTTTTTTTTGTATGAATATTCATGTTCTGCAACACTGTCCCGCCAAAGCTGCAACCTCAACCTACTACAGCCTAATACTGACTAATTTCATGTGTAATACAAAATAAAATATAAAGTTACTTTCATTCTCCTCATCCCTGGTTGAATTCAATATCTTAGTACAATGGAAGCAACATTTCCTCAGCTTAAAAACTGCACAAAAAGCACTCATGACCTTTAATGAAATAAAATAAAACAGAAAACAAACACGGACTATAGAAAATGTTTTAACATCGTATTAAGGTTAATTCAGGTTAATTATGTTAAGGCAGAACATTATATATTTAAACTCCTTCATGCAATCAGAGGCTGCACAATATTTAGACAGAAAACATCTGTACACAAAATGTCCCTGTACCTCTTCAGTGGTAGTGATTATCAAATGACCCATTTCGTTGACAAACTTAACCTAAATAAGGTGTTGCTCAAAATCTGTTTGTACACAGCGTGACAAAAAGAAATACTCCATCTGTTGACGCTATTAGGTGTAATTTTTACCCTCTTGTGCCTAATGATCCATATGCAAGCTGTGTGAGCGCTTAAGTGTGTGTGTGGCCCCCTTCAGGCATTGCTTGGGTGCAGATCTACATGTCTTTAACCTCTCTCTGTGTAAATGCTAAAAGAGGCCTGAGGGCATTCTGCAGGCTGAAACACTGTGCTGGAGGCTGTGGGCCTCACAATATTCAGAGAAACACACCATCTCCTAAACCTCTGTGGAAGCTCCTTTAGTGTGGATGTGAACCCTCCTCCTTCATGTTGCACCCTTTTAGGCTTTCTTTTACATAGCCAGAAGGGATCTGATTGTTGGTATTATTCTGAAAGACCACATGGTATTCTTGTGAGTCAGGCTTCTTCATGCTGAGCCCTTCAGAACAAGCAATAATTACAAAAATATGCACACACTCTGTGTAGACAAAGGCCAAGTACTCTCTAAACCACTCTCTACTTTCAGTGATTATAAAGGGTTACACTGAATTGTAAAACATATTTGTATAATTTACACTTCAATCATCACTTATTTGTTATTTTTTGGTAAACAATGTTATTCTTGGTAATTATGAATTAATATTTAAAATGCTTCATTTGATAATTTGTGTTGCATTAATAATAAATTAAATTGCTACTATCTTCATAAGCGTAGCTTTAAACATCTATTGCTTGAATGCTTGCAAATATTCAGTATGTATCCTATTCACGAGCTGTCACTGCCGTTGCAATTAGGTCTACTTCTTTTCAGCAAAGTGCTACATTAATGAGCGTTATATCTCAAAATATACTGCCATGTTTATACATCCATCTACAGTTTCTGCTGTGAGGAGAGAATAGCAAAGAGATACACTGATATAAAATATTCATATGTTTCTATCTAATCAACAACACTGCTCTGTAATCCTTCAGCATATAGAGCTAAATTGCTTTCTTCAACGTACACAAGTACAACAGCAGAAGGACAATGTAGTACATTTAAGGGGCTAATACATTTTAGGGGAAAACAATGTCATAAGAAAAAATCATGCAATGAGGAGCACAGGATGTGGGCTTTGCTTTGATTAAAAGAGCAAGGTGTAGAATAAAGGCCAGTTAAAGTGTTGTGTCCATATGGCCCAGAAGCCCCGAGGCTGTCGGCCTACACTGGGGGCCTCGGCACTCTTCCCTCTCCATGGGACCCCAGCTGGTGAAACAAACCCCATTTACTTTCCTGTGCTGCCTCAGCCACCATTATGGACCTTGGCTCTGGCTCAGCCACTCTCTGCCATAATTAACAGCACCAATGCCACAACAATTACAGCCCCGCACTGCACATACACTATGAATCAAAGAACAAGCTACAGTAATAGGAACAAAACAGAGTGAGCCATAAGAAGGTTGAGATGACTGCTGTTCTTTCGAATGGAATAAAAAGTAAAATCGTTGTGCTCCAAGCCCACAATCATTAGCCTGTAATTAGTTTACACAAAGCTCCCAGTTAAATGGCAAAATACGGTAATTAACACATGACAGAAAATCAAAGGCTACTTTGTAAGCATATGAGAAATAAGAGCCAGGGGCTCAGAAACTGTGTACAGATTGAATCTGTACTAAATGAATGGTTTACCAATGATTAAGTGCATTTTGTTTGTTTAGAATAGGTGTGAGATTAAATCTGAATTTATTTTCTGATGAGAAAACAAATGTTTGTTTTTAAAGAATAATTACAAGGTCCCACCTTTACACTACACACAGTATTTGTACTAAAATGTTTTCTTTACGAATGGCTCAGGTCAATCCAGTGAGTGTGACAGACAGAGCCAGATTATTCTGTAATACAAGACAAGCAGATCAAAGCCTCAACATCAGATGCAATTCAGGATTTTAGTGTTTAGTGTCATTTCTATTTTGATATACTTTCAATCAGATGTGAATCTAAGTGACATTAATTGGCACAATGTTGTTTTATAAATATACACACAAATACAGAGACAGAAACGCTCTGTTGTCCAGAATATCTGCGATGGGATGTTATTGTCACTACCAGGTGAGTTATGGTGTTACTATCATTGGACAGGTTCTTGTTCTCCCCAACACACCGACACTAGTTGATGTGTGTGCCTTAGAGAATGGATAATGGCTGTGTGTATAAACAGATATTTTATCTATTGATTTAATGTTCTGTGGCTCTGGGGACGATGCTTTTGAAAAGCTGTACTACAGGGACAGCACTGTGACTGTTATAATAGGACACCCAACTCTGAACTAAATCATGGCTACTCTGACCCCACTGTGACCTGAGCATTTGTTCACTTAATGACAGCCGTGAATCTAACAATCTTCATTTCAAAATCTAGCTGTTCCTGTAATGTTATCTGTTAAGTGTCTAGTTGTTACCATGTTGACTTTAAATGGCTGATCCCTCATTGGTATGAGTGTAATAATAATAGCAATAAACTTTATTTGTATTGCACTTTTCTGAAACCAGTGCTTTGGAGGGAGCCATAAAAATAAGACATAATAGTAAAAAAACATCAATTTAGAGAGAAGTAATAAGGGAAATGAATAAAAAATAAAATAAAAACACAAACCAAAATTCAAGAAAATTCCATAAAACATTGCATAAAAGTAAATGTATTAAAAATTCTTTGACGAAGTGGTCCTATAGTTTATGAAAACAAGGGAATGACGTCACATCTTTACCTGAATCCACTCTGTGTTCCACAGCTCAGGACCATAACGACGGCATTCCTGCAAGGCCCAGTTATGGCAGCTAAGATGGCATGCATCACAGTATGCTGTGCCACGGCCACCGTGCTCAGAGTCCATCTTGAAAAGCCAGCGCTGGACGTCAATGTTTTGAGTCATGAGCCTGGCCAGTGTTTCATGAAGCTAAATAAAAAGAGAGACATGAGAATCAAGAACTAAATAATATAATTACCGACAAATAAAAGTAAAAATGTTTTTGTTATCAGGCACTGATGAAATACCTCTTGCTTTAATGGAGTCTGTGTATGGATAAGTGTTTCTGATCTCTGACCTGGTTTAGCGAGTAGATGTCTCCTTTACCAGGGGGTACATCGACCCCTGCCGCGGCAAAGATCCTCCTTCCTCCAGATTTGGTGCTGTAGAGCTGTGCAATAGCTGGTTCTGGAGCCAGGATTGGCACTCCCAGCTCATCAGCCACTGCCAGGTCATCCACATGGGCCACTCCACCCACAATATAGGCTTGCTTCCCCTGGATCAGGTTCCTGATGCGCTTCAGGGTGCGTGGACTGTACTTTAGCAGCGTGGACAGGCACATATTACGGGTCTGGAAGAGAAGAGAGGAAAAAAAAAGATTCCTGCTGCAGCTAAGAGTTCTAAGTGTCTTCCAAGGGTCGTTTCTTGACCTGATTTATCACTGTGTACACACAACAGATCTATTATTGTAATAGCCAGCAGGGTTTTAACCTCTCCTGTATTCCAGCAGGTTGAATTGATAAAAGCTGCCTGTGGGAGGCCTCCCCTATCCTTCACATCTTTAATGTGTGCTAGCAATGAGCTCCTTGGGAATATAACTAATTACTTCACATCTGTATTTATTTGATCCACATGGAATTATCCCTTCTGTCACTGGCAGAATGCGCTGCCAGCCATGGGTAGCAGTGATTCATCTCAGCAACACGTCTGGCACAGTTTAACAACAAAACAGCGGGAAAATCAATAGAAAGAAATGAAGAAGACCATGTCATGTTGCACATTCAATCTACTGCAAAGGATATAAAAAGATGGATAGAATGGCTGCATGTAAAACGATAGTATAACAACATCTTCATTTAATTGTGTTGAGGTAATCAAAGCAATTTAGAATTTTTTGAAAATGCAGCAGTTGGTATAAACAGTTAATAAAACCAACTAATATGGAATTTAATTATTATTAGCTGAACACCAGCTAGAGACCATTCCATGTATTTTAATTAAGTATAACTTAATATAGCTCTAGTGTGTTTACTTTGAAATAATACAGATGTTTAATCTAAAAGTAGTAAAAGGGAATGAAAAATAATAAACACAGAGTTTAATTCTCACAAGTAAACTATATAATAACAATCTCCTCTAGTACCCTCTAGAGGAGAATTCATAAACTACAGATGCTTGCGGCATCTCTACAGTACAATACCATCGATTTCTCGACAGTAAACTAAGATCCTTCTGAAAAATGGGATGCATTGTCAGTTTTTTTTCAGTCAGTTTACATTTGCACAATAAATGTGGACGTGATTGACCTTACCGGGAAATAATCTACAGCCTCAGGAGTGAGGATGATGAAGCGTCTGACGGAGGATGAGGCCTGTGTGGTCCCGGTATCATCCATGTCTGCGGCTCCATCACACTTCAGGAGGCTGGTGTAATAGTGTAAAATGTCGTCCCCCAGATGCAGCGGACAGACGTAGATTACCTCCACGTTTCCATCTTAAAACATAATAGAAAAACAGGTAATAACATGCTTACAGTAAAGCATACAAAGGAAGTTAATGTGTTTCTGAGGCAATAAAAAAGCACCTACCTCTAATATCACACAGTCTGCTTATTTGGATGTTCTGTAGGATGTCAAAACCCCTTAAGTTCATTTGCTGGCTCTGAGAGTATCCTGTCAAAACAAGGTCACAAAGTCTGTACAAGAGAGGTTCATATAATCTCTAACTGCTTTTGTTACAAATCTGTAGTGCTGTACAACTCTTCTCAGATGTGTGCACTACAAGGGGGTGGGGTAGTTAAGTCCAATCGCACAGTAGTGCCATCTGATGATTAATTTAGCTTAATAACTAGCAGGTGCAGAGTCTGTCATGTGCTGGGTGTCCTGTTGCATCATGTCCAGCCACCACTGAGCTACATCCAGTGGCACCTCCAGGATTTTACTCTATGTCTGTCTGGATTTCTGCCTGAGAGAGAATCCTCAACTGAATCAAGGTAATTAAATGATTGGATTCATGCTAATTAACAACAATGGGGTTCAACTTTCTAATTATCCTTGCTCACACAGCACTCGCTGTAGCCACCCCAAGTGCAAATAAAGCATTCCATCTGCTAGTAATTAGGCTTAATAATTTTAGACAATCGCTCAATGATTTACAATGCACATGCCTGATTACAGTCTAAATGTGAGTGCCATGGTGAAATTAGAACAAGAACGGATCATAGCGTGCAGTCTACGTCTCGTGCAAAAACACAGCAGCTTCTTTCTCTTTTGTTTGTGTGTGTGTGTGGGTTTTTTTTGCAAAAGCAATAAAATAAGACCTTTGTGGTTCTTGCAAATATTCAACATAATGGCTTTTCATTTGCTTAATCTGCAAATTAAATGGCGATTGAGACTAAATTGTTCAGTTCCCTGGCATGGGGACTGTCATCATCCTGTGAGTGCTTTCCTGCAGAGAGTCATTTGAACGAGACAGAGTGCCTCCACCAAGGCCACAGACTGGGGCAGCAGGGTGGTGAGACAGGGGATGACTGCTGCTAGATCAGATGTGTGTGTGTGTGCAGCAGGCAGAGAAAGCTACCTAATGAAGGGATGTGGATAATGGTCCTCTTGGAGGACTGGATGTGTTTCCAGTTGGCTGCCAGATGCTGGGGATGGAGAAAAGGAGTGATCAGAGAGGGGACTGCTTGGACGCGTACACACACACACACACGCACACACACACACAAATCATCACTGCATAGCTAAAACACATCAAGCCAATCTCTCTCTGGGCTAACAGAAGCAAACCAAGCATAAAATACCACCTTAATTAAATTAAGCGTTTACTTTAGAAACATCTTCTCACAATTAATTCAATCAGCAAGGTACATGATGCTACTGCCAGGGGAAGATTAGCAGGCTTAATTAACAGGGTATGAATGTTTAAAGAGTGAGAACATACATTTAGTGCATGTATACACACACAGCGATGTTAAAACTAAATGAACTTGTAGACACCAATTAATATTGTGTCAGCGCTCTAAAAGATGTTCAACCCAGATGACAGCACAGACATGACAACTACGCTGAATAGGGGAAAATGTACAGAACATTATATTGCCGTCTCTCTGAGAGCTAAAGGGAAGCAGATTTTTATTTCTTGAGCTTATGATTGCAAGGTTCTATAGTGGCAGGAAGAAGTTAGACATATCTCTATTAATTGAATGTAGTAAATTGGTATTCACAGCGTAACAAGAAATATAACATTTCTAAATTTGATTGCATTAAATTAAGTCAGTTTTGGTAGGGTTTATGTTTTATAAATATTCCATTCAATCCAATAGCGACATGTGACGCTTAACTACAAACCAGACATCATGCCACTGCATTCACAAATGTTTATATTGCAAAACAATTTTTTCCCTTTACAATCTGTTTACATTTTAATATAACCACATCAATATATTTTATTTAAATATTTAAACGTTATGGAATGTCATTATATATTCAGCGGCTGGTACATGTACTGTAATTGACCATGTGAATGGATTCGATACCTTCTTTGCCCTTGATCTCTAGCCCTCATAATCACAGTTTCTTTATTTGTCTTCTTGTGCTATCAGTGTGGATGCAGTTTATTCTCTTCACCTGTCTCATGCTTTCTATGTGCTGCTCTCTACTGTTTAACTGTCTCATTCTTTATTTGTTGTTCCCCTCCGTTTATCTATCTCCTGTGATGTTTGATGTTTATCTTATCTTTCTGTTGTTCTACTCTGTTCATCTGTCTCACTGCTCCCCTCTGCTGTTCTGTGTTTCTGTTACTCTCAAACCACAAGTACTAATACAACAGCAGTACATTGTAGTTAAAATAACATATGATTAATGTCTCTATATATTTTATTGGTATGGCATAGAGTCTCAAACAGAGGTTTTGATAGGCCCTCTGTAGAATACTGATATTTTTAACTGAATGGGCTGAAAGCTGAAATTTAATTGTAAAAAGGAAAAAGAATTTTTTTTTTGCCTTTCTAGGGTCAAATGGATATATAAAAACAAACAGCCTAAAAGTAACATTACATGTTATACAGATAATTTCATTTTGAAAATAAATTATACTATGTCGGATCGAGCCTTGTGAATGGATTTGTCTTCTTATTTAAAAAATAAAAGTCCAACTCTAATTTTGAAAATGGAAAAAAAGATAAACAAAGGCAAGAAAAGGTGACAGAGAAACATTAAGTAAGAGAGAGAGAGAGAGAAAAAGAGAAAGAACACATTGGTGGGGGTGTAAGCAACATTACCTGGGCTCTGCTGCGGAAATTCTCCAGTTGTCTGAAACGCCGGGCCTGCAGGGCCTTCCTGACACGAAGCATCTGAATGTGCATCAACCATGAGATAGCGATGGTGCCTGCCGCCCACTTGCGACGGCAGTGGCGCAGGTAGGCTGTCCGGGCTAAGTAGCGCCTCCAGCAGGACTGGATGTGGATGGCAGCCGCCTCAATACCTCCCTCTCCCTTGTAGCGCTGACCTGGGCGTAAGACCAGACCTGATACCTCCTCCCTGTTTTCAAGCACTGAGAGAAGGCTAATCACTGGAGCAGCATTTCTCCAACCATTATCCCAACCATGGGCAAACTCTGCTAGCCGATCCCCGCTCACTTTGGCTATAGGCACCGCAAAGTCCCTGAGCAGCTTTTCCAGGGCCTCAAGAGGATCTACCACATTGCTCCAGCACAAACTAAAGCTCTGCTTGAAGTGACAGAAATCTGTTGCCATTGGGTTGATCCGTCCCTTTATGATAGTAAAGGGGTATTTGCTGATGTTTACTGGAACTTGCACAGGTAGATTCTACAGAACAGAGGGAAACAAGTGAGAGGCAATTACACTTTAATAATACAGTTAAAAAAATCAATAATGTCTGTGATCACCTACGCTATCTTCATTTAATTCAACATCTATTTAAAGCTATAACTGTATTCTTACCTCAGGGCTTCTAAGAATAAGACTGTTGATGTCTTGCGTCATACCCTGGTGGTCCACGCTCTTGGAGGTTGTGGAAGGAGGCGGTGTCTTAGTGGTCCAGGGGGGTGAGCCTGTTCTTTCACAGATGGATCCAGGTTCTGTTTCCCACTTCAGCTGCTTGGGACACTTTGAGCCTTTTAGACCTTAAGTCACAAACAGATAGGCTCAACTGTACTCTATAAGTCATCAATCAGTGGCAAAAAGTTTTTACTGTCAAAGCAAGTGGCAGCTTCCCCTACTGCAGGGGAGTCACTAAAGGGTTTGAACTAAAAGACAATCAAAACAATGAGAGTAATGGCAAGAGACCAAAACAGAATACATTATTGAATTATTATTGAACAGGACTTTTCTTAGTGTTAATATTCCAAGGGCAGCTGACCTGTTTTAGTAGAATATGAATTGTCTCTGGGATGGAGAGCTGCAGCTTTGTGCTGGATTGACATGTGAAGCAAACTTGTATCTGGCACTGATTAAAACAGGAATAGAAAAAAGAAACTCAGAACATTGCACCTGCACTTGTCCGAGACATTATTAAAAAATACAAGACGTTAAGACAGAAAAACAGAATGCCAAGCAAATATAAAACATTTAATTTAAATACCTCGGCCAAGGAGGTTATGTTTTTGGTTTGGTGTCTTTGTCTGCAGGATTACAGAAAAACTACTGGCCCAATTTCCAAACTTGGTGGAACAAGATAGCATGAGGTAGAGCACTATTTTTCACTTTTAGCTACATTACACTATAGGGAATGGTTTTGGTGGAGATACCTTGTAGTTAAACATAACTATGTAAATTATAGTTTGCAGTTTTCTATTAATTATAAGGTAGTGACCTGAACAAAATGCAACAAAAATTAAACAAACACAGACTGAACTCACAATCAATGATCAACATTTATCTAAGGAATAACAGAGGTAAGTGCAGGTATTTAAGTGGTGAAGTAGCTGTTTACCTGTCCCCATGTCTTCTTCAGGTATTGCCAGGCTACGATGGCCCTTTGGTTCAATGGCTGGAAGACTCAACACAGGTCCAGTGATTATTCTTTGATGCTTTGTCTGAACAGAACATTTATATAACATTAGAGGATGTACATCTGATAAAAATAGCAATAAACACAAATAGCAAGACATTTAGATTCCGGTCCAGTTTTTTCTTCAGCAGAGTTTCTGCCCTTTCTAGAGACACCTTTCTAAGTATAGGTATAGGTAATCAACCATTAATCAGACTCATGCCAGCTTGTTGATGTAAGAAAAAAATAACTTTCTAGCAGAATGAGTATAAGGAGAGGCCCGGGATAGCCTACATGATTACAAACAATAGATTTTCTGTATTCATTAAGAATTTTAGAAGGGTCATAAAAAAAAAAGTGGCGGCCCTGTAACTCATCTAACCCTACACGATTAATCACAAAGCAACCAAGATTAAAGGTTTTTCTTAAAACACTATAACTCATAGCAATTCTGTTGAGCGAAACATAAACCTTTTCAACACATATTACTGTATCGTAAAAAAAAGTTGATTTAATGGCCTACTTTAATATAAACAGATTCCAATGTGTCATTACTCATAAAACACAAAGTTTTTGCTGCTGATCCTCCAGACTTGTCACCTAATGTCCTCTCCTTCGTTCTCCTCAGACCACTGAGCTCTCTGACAGACCACAGGTAGTAGCCAGGTGCTGGAAGAATCTCCCCTCAAAGGCACACATCTGTTTCAGATGGGGTTGGGAAAAGGTGGCACCTTCTTGTAAAATTGCTAAAATGCAAAAGCTCATTTCCTGGCATGGGTATGGAGTGGAGAAGAGCTGGCCTGAGTTGCAGGAAGAGGCAGCAGGCAGAGAGCCAGTGGTTAGCAGTTGGGGAAGCTACGGCTGTCTTATTGGCATGCTGGACCAGGTACCCACTTCTGTCCTGAGACAGCTGTAAACCAGTAGCCCATAGCACAGCAATCAGGCGCCTGTTTCTTTAGAAGAATGCTGATGTGCTGCAATCTGCTGCTTTCCGCTTTCTGCAGCCAGCACTTCCATCTCTCCTATATCAGAGTGACAGTCCTGGCTGCTATTTCTCATGTCAGGTATAGATTACCAAAAACATATTGGAAAAGAAAGTGTGTGAAATATATCTAAAACTAATGCCGACCTTTGAAAAGATTAATTTGTTTGCTGTAACAAGTGCTGGCTGTCATCACTGAGCCAAGTGACCTTTATGTCACAGTCTCTCTGAGCATGAGACTTGAAGCATCTATTAATGCAGACCTATACCATCAATCCAGTATAAAGTATCTGTTCTGGGGATTAGGGACGTAAGCATCAGGGAGAGGAACAATGATATCCATTCATCTTAGTTGTAGTAGAATCTCTTTTAATGCTTCATAATCAAATCTTTCCCGAGGCATGTGCTGTTACAATTAATATCAACAAAGTCTTGAGACACAGGAATCAATTCTCACTGTGCAAAGCAAATAACTAGAGGACATAATATTATTCTGATTAGAGTTTATTATTGTAGTCTTTTCCAGCAGTATGACTGAAGTGTGATGAGAAAAGCCAAAATACCAGATGTAGCCAGATTTCTGCAACTAATAAAAAGTAAAAATGATCCTGGGTGTAAAAATAACAGGAGGAAAAAAATCAGGTTGTGCTGTGATAGTCAAGGTGATAGGGCAGACCTGAATCAAGTAGCATTTTTAAGTTCATAGTGTTCACTTTAAATCCACCTAGAGGGCACATTATATCACAGAGGTGCTGACATGAAACTCACATAAGTATACTTTTGGCATTATTTCTATCATTAATAAAATTGGATTTGGGTGGCCCAAAAAATATAATTTATTATTCAAACCTTTGTACAAATATTATTTCTATGAAAAGCATGCATGGCATAAAATAGAATACTCCCAGTCTACAGCTAAAATTATTTTCATCTGCATTTATAGTGAAATTACTTACTGCATGTGTGCTCGTCTTGTGGACATCAGGGAGTGATATCCCAAATTTCTGGTGCATAATGGCTCTGCTGTTTGGGTGAGCAGGATCACACAGCAAACGCATGGTTAATGCTGACTTGTGCTGAATGAGACGGACAGAGGAAAAGTTTGAAAAATGTAATTAGCAATATCAAACACTTAAATGCATTTCATTTTAAATGCATTTCTTTTTTTGTCTGTCTTTCCCATATTCATGTATAATACAATGCAATAGTTAGGTTTCTACAGTATATTGTAACTTATACTCTATATCTAAGTTATAGTTAAGTTGTAGTTGTCTAAATTAATTTCTGAACATTAATAATACCTTTTCCCCAGGTGAAGCCCCTGGAAGGTCTTCCCTTTGTGGACGCACATCTGGGATTCTCTCCAGAGCAGGTTTCCTGTGTAATGTCTCTCTTTCTTAGACTCACAATTCAAATCACCAGAATTTCTATTTCTTAGAGTTCTAACAATGAGATTGTGAAGGAAAGATTGCCAACTATATACAAGGAAGGTGTCCCGACTGTAACAACATGTTTAAGGTTCCCCTTACTTACCATTTGGGAATCTGCTTCTTCTTTTGGAAGTCTTCAATTCTTGGAAGAACCAGCAGCTGTTTCGTCACTCTTTTCAGATAATCCTCTGCATGCTTCTATTTACAATAAAAGAACACAGAGGTTGGGTATTTGTAATTAATTTTTTTTTTCTGATTTATGTTTATTGTTTTTTGAGTGCTTGTTTTCCATGAAGCATCCTCACCCTGATGCTACTCTCTGTCCTGCCAATGGCAACGTCCAGGGCTTGAATGTCCAGTGTTTCCCCCCTCTCATGGACAGTGATGTTCTTAAGACTGCATTTGAGTTGCCTCAAATCCTCTTGAACCTGTAAATATATAACGTTAGTTATATAATGAACTGGCCTAAAAACTGCCACCACCCATCAACAACCGAATTTAAAAAGAAAGAGAAAAGTTTATGAAACATGTATTCATTATCTGTACTGTGGTCTTAAGTGTGCTCACTTGGCCTAACCGCAAAAAATAACCAGCTAACAATTAGCTTTCTAGTCTGAGTAGCTAAAAAGTTTGTTATTAGTCAACGTTGGCGAAGTCAAACATTACCTGAAATAAAACGGTTCCTAACGTATCTTCATTTTCAAGTGTGTCAGACATTTGTCTTCTATTCGGTTAATAATATTCACAATGAAAACCTGTAATAGTAAACATGAACTGTTGTAACCAGTTAGCTCGCTGCTCATCAATCAGAACTCGTCAAACACTATTTGTAACCATGACAACAGGAAGTTTTTGTTGTTCTTCCCCTGAGTATGAACTGTCAGACAATCAGTCAAAACCATCGGCAAACTTTCGTCAAAATAAACGGATAAGAAATAGAAGCATGGCCCAGCTTTACTCTTAATTCAACCATTAACCTAAGCTATGAATTAATTGGCGGAGCTTTTATGGAGGTGCATTGCCTGAAAGGTAACCGGGGGCAAAGTAACGCTTCTTCAACTAAACACTTCAGTACAGGAAGCGCATTAAATGCCAGTATTGCCGTGAACATAACTATCATTTTTAGTAGCACTATCTATATTGCCAGAATAAATTGGTTAATGGAAATCCACATAAATGTATGGAAAGGCGCTCTTAAAATAAGCCATGAGTGCTGTTTCTTAAATTCAGAGTAACGCTGCACCGGAAGAGACCGCCCCAGCGACTCAGTCAGAGTTGAAAGGTTATCAACGTCACGTCAAGCTAGCGGCTGAAGAAGTTTGCCATAAATATTGTAAAGATGTCATCTACAGAAGAAGACACGGAGATGCCTATTCCGTGTGTACTCATCACTAGCAGTGACGGCGGTTTTAAAGAAGAAGAGCTGATTAAACGTAAGATAAGCAAAGCATAATGTGCATGATTTAGCTAACAGGCTAACGCTAAACAAAGCTAGTTTACTCTTAGCACAACAGATTACATTTGGTGGCGTTTAGTACACTGCTAACGCTAATCCAGGTTATATTGTATGAGTTTGTCAAGCTGGATAAGGATTCATTTATGTGGGGATGATAGAAAACGGCAGTGGTTAGGCTAAAGAGGTTAGTTGCATGTTATGTCTGCAGCTAGCTGGTGAGATAAAGTGAAAGCAAGTTTTAACTTTACGCCAGTCTAACGCAATGTGATTTTTATGTTTTCGTCTCAGAGATCCTCAGTTCGAAGACTTTGCCCGAGCCGAGCAAGCGAGACGGAACAGTGGCTTGGTATCCATGGACCATCAACAACAAATATTATACAGCGGATGTTAGGCTATGTGTTGTACCAAGCACCTTTCAAATGTCATCGGAGATTGCCCAGTCCATGCAAGCTTTCATCGCTTATTTTGACAGTACAGTGGTACGTGATCGTCAGCCATAGAATAGAATAGCAACAATACCTGTGATACCTGCGTAGCATTTATTCATGTTATGGTTTTTGCAGAAGGATGGTCTGGAAAAGCTACTTCCCTGGATATCAGTGGTGGAAGATCTTGCTCCAGAGGTGCTCATTCTGGTCTGTGACAGAGTCTGTGAAAATGGTCAGTTCTCCAGCTATTCATGTCAGTTAGCATGTAGAAAGCTCTAGGATATAATTCTGCAGGCCACTATATGAAATTTAAAGTTTAATTTGTATTTAAGGTGTCACCAGACATGAAGCACAACAGTGGTGTTTGGCTCATGCATTTGAGCTGGTAGAGCTTAATCCACAGGAGCTGCCAGATGAGGATGGTGAGTTTTACAGAGATAATAAATTAAAATGACATTGGGTACATTAATATTTTCATTTTTTATATAATTTGCAAATGTTTTTACTAATTCATACTGTCTTTGTTGCCTTATTAGATGACTTTCCAGAATCCACAGGAGTAAAAAGAATTGTCCAGGCTCTAAATGCCAACGTGTGGTCTAGTGTCGAGATGAAGGATGGTGAGATAACATCACCAATACTACTCACTATTGCATCTTCCCCTGACTGTTTAATTCATGTCTGTATCTGTGTCTGATAGGGCACAATCAGGGCTTTGGTTTGATGAGTAGTTTGGTTGCTGCAAGACACAACAACCCACACAGCTGTCAAGATTCACAGGTTAGTGGCAATTTTGTTCCAACCACTTTTATTTAATTGGATTATAATTGTCTTCCAGTGTGTTCTTCCTTTGTATGAATCAACAATGCATTGTAATTGAAATGGGATTTTAAATCTGTCTGTCATTGAGCATGCTAACATCATCTTCTTTTCTGTGGCAGTCTTCCACCTTGCCAGTAGAGGGCTCAGTTGTTAGTGAAGAAACCAACCATACAGAAAGTAGTGCAAACACAGAAACACAGGGAGACACAGTAGTTGGTAAGTAGACAACTCCTGATGAAATGTGTTTTTGCTAGCAACTTATTTTCTCCCTTAAATCGGTGTTGGTTCTTATGGCACATTTTCTTCAATTTGTTAACTCACAATATGGATATCTTCATGAATTGATGTAATGATTGATGTTAAGTTGTTAATATTCACTTGTGTTGATTCTCTCAGATGCAATGACTGATTTGGACATTCAGGAACTAGCTAATCTCACAGCTGGAGATGCAGATGTGGATAACTTTGAACGTCTCTTTACCAAATTAAAAGAGATGAAAGGTAATTGGGGAATGAAAAGTGAACTCACAACTTTATCAACAAAAACTCAGGAAGTCTTTGTTTGTACCTTGCATTTTGTATGGAGGTCAAATATTTCTGCAGTCAGTGCAATTGAAGTCTTGGTTTTCTCTGATTTTCAACCTGCAGACAAAGCTTCCTCATTACCTCATGAGCAGAGAAAGGTTCATGCAGAGAAGGTAAGCAACTGTATTCAAGAGTACAAGCCACCAACAATGTGTGTATCATGGTTAAATAAATGAGAATGTATCACAAACTGAAAGTGGTATCCTCACACCACTGTCAAACTAATCAGTCCATGCCTAGATAGATAATGTGACCAAAAAAGATTTTAGAGCCATATTTCAGTGTGTATTTTTCTGTTTGAATCCACGCTTTATGTTAACTGTGGCATTGAGCATATACACTTACTCTAATTTCCAGGTAGCAAAAGCGTTTTGGATGGCCATCGGTGGTGATGAAGATGAGATAGATGGGTTATCATCGGGGGAGGAAAGCTAAAAGCAGCTACCTGTGACTCATTCTCCTTTCTCCTGGTCCTCCTCCTTTCCTGGGAATCCCCAAGATCCAGCGCCCTTTGACCTGCTGTTGCACCTGGAAAGAGGAGATGCTTACAGATGGTACTGTAGGCATAGTCATGTTTAGAAACTTTTGATTCTTAAAAATGAAAGTATTGCAATACTGGTGTACAGTGAGAAGCAGTTGAATATCTTGATTAGGGAGAGAAGAGATCCAACAAATTGCCCTGACCCTCAGTCTTCTCCCTGGGTCCCTCACCATGCTATAAGCCCTGCGTGAACCTCGACACATGATGGTGTTGATGGTGGAAAAAACAACATAATAAAATCATGTGGACTTTGATTTAAGTGTATGTCCCCTTAGGTACAGTTGTCACATATATTTGCAAGTGACATAATGTGCCTTATCCTTAGAGTTGTAAGACATTTAATGCACATTCTGTTGAATCAACATAAAGACTTGTGATTTTAATATTTTGGCTTTTGTGTGAGTACCTCTGCAACAGGACAGTTATATTGGATTGCATTCATGTACAGGGGTTTCTATTTGTTATTCTTATTAACGAGCCTTTTTTTTTTTTAAACAGGCTTGAAATCTTTTTATTCAGTTGCAATTTATTAAATTTTCACAGATAACAAAACAATGGTCATTTGAGAACAAATATTAGGCTACATGAAAAAAAACATGTACATAAGACTTGGAACAGAAAACCACCAACTAAGAATATCAAGGAACACGAGAACTGATACAGATCTACCAACTAGCTGACGCACTGTAGTACACAGTATTTCAGTTTCACACCGTGTACCTGTTTTAAATAGATTACATGGTGACTCAGTCTTATGTACTCTAAGTAAGTGCAGGATAAACATGGTGGCTTCATCGACAATGACCAAGGACAGCGAGCATATTACACATGCCTTATATCATAGCAATGTACATGTAATATACAGTATTTACTGGACAAGCAAATTACCACTAGAACTAAAGCTTTACACTGATCAACACAGTAAATTGGAAGTGCATCATTTACCCACAAGGAGCATAGTGTACTACTGGCTAACAGTTGGAAATACGTGAAAAGATCTGCATTTATGTTTTCGCTCTACATGCCATCGATGGATGAACTACAGTTATTGTTGCTGCTAGTGAGTACCTTTCATACTGAAGTCGCACAAGTGCCTAAATTCAACCAGTTCACAATAACCACTCATGTTCTATGTCCCTATTATGAAATAACAGTAATAGCTGGTACAGTAATCCTACGTGTCACACTTAAGAACCAGGTGACCCAGGTTAGAAAAACCTACATTTAAGCAGGCCATGTTTGAGGTCATTAAAGCAAAGTCTTTGTGAATCTACTCATGCCAGAGGTCAGTCAGGTCCACTGTTTCAAGCACTGCATGACTACAAGAAATCACAAGCTATAAATATTTATGTACAATTATATTGAGGCAATAAAAAAAATATATTCCCATGCAGGACAGTATGCAAAAATAACTTATAAAATGTCTTTTTCACTGAGCAAAATAGTTTTCATACAAGGGTTCTTTTCAAGAAACAATGGTGCTAATGTCTATATTTTGTTTAAAATAGATAAAATACCAATTACATGATCAATCAGATAATTGACACTTTAATTCATACAGATAAATCAATATGGGCAAAGTACCTTGTACTTAAGATATCAATTAAATATATTCTATTTAATCACTACTCAATGACATTTTTCATGTTAATTTATGGTTCAATTGATAAATACGCCTCCTAATTCAGTGATTACAAAGAGTGGTACTGGGACACAAACACCAGTGATGATAGCGTTTTTAGCTAATTCATAGAATCAAAATGTTTTGAAACACGTATAAGGTGACCAAGCTGAAACTGTACCATAACTTCAACTTGGGGAAACAAACATCTCAATCTCCTTTATAAAAGAATTCAAAAACACTGAGCAAAGACATGATGCCTGAATGAATAATGAAGAAAATGCGGTTAGTCTTTTTGAAACCTATTGCAAATACCCTGTGGTTGCCCGTTCAACACATGAAAACAAAACAAAGCACAAGTACTGAAATAACCATCACATGGAGACACTAAATGGTACTGAGGAAAGTGCTATAGACGTGAGGTGAAATGTTAGAGACCGCGAGGGAGGAGAGTGGTTTGTTGATTTGATGAATGGCGTCTCTTTCCTTATTATCACTGAGAGACACTTGGGTTTTCCTATGTGGTTTGTGTCTAAGTGTGTGGATGGGAAGGAGGATTTCTGGGAAGCATGTGCTGCTCCTAGGAAACACTGGAGCAGTGGATGCTGGGAGAGCCCATCTGTGTAAGGACCTTGTCCAACCACTGCAAAGGGCCATTGAGATGCAGTTCTATCCAGCAGGGGGTGCTGGTCACTGTCTGACGTCTGCAGGGTACAGAGAAGGAGAGAAGCTGCTCAGTCTGTCATTGCTGACAGTTTTTCATACCACATCACAGTGCCACACTTTCAAAATCACTGTCATTATTAATGTAACTTCCTTATAAGAAATTAAAGACAGAGCCGACTCAGTATTTCTTGTCTTAGCTGAATTAGCACAAACACTGAAGCCAACTCTACAGGCTATTCCTGAAGTCATTCAAGTTTCTATCAGAGATGTTTTCCTCCAAGGTGTTTGGTGCCAGAAATATAACACGCAGCACTCATGGTCCAGTGGGAATCCCCCTTGCAAAGGGTGTCTGAAATGTGTTGACCTCCTCCCACTCCATGTCCCCCGCATGAATGCATGCCTGCTGCATTCTTCCTCTGTTACTCAACCCTCTCTTGCCGACTCACAGCAGCACCCTCCCCCAATCACCCTCGATTTCCTTTCCAAGTCTGCTACCGTTCTGTGCACAACACCTCTTCATTTTAAACTGATGGTAATTATCCTGACCATGCACATCAAGGCCCTCATACCTTTTACTCTTAAATTTGGAGACCACAGCTTAATGAAACTTTTGTGTCCAAAATGTGTGCAGTGAGACAGATTCTAGGGAAACAAGAATAGTGATGAAATGTTTACTATAACTATAAACAGGCTGGGACAAAGACAACAGTATATGGCTAGTGTGTTAAAGCAGTGGCTTTATTCCACTTTGGAATAAAGAATAAAAACACTTTCCAACTTTATTTGCACTGAAATAAGAACAGCTAAATTAACAGTTCCCTACGGATGGGCTTTTTAAACAAGGAACAAAAAAAAGTGAGAAGGTAAAGGTATGCAGCATGTCTGGCCTTGGCTGTAAACAGCTTTATGTGCTTTTGTGTCTGCAGAATGACGTCTTCTACCAGGTCAAGAGCCCTGAGCAGAGACGTGCAGGTTCACAGAGGGCCCACTTAAATTCTCTGTTAGCCTCCCACACCCTGGGGATTACTCAGACCTGACAGCCTCCGTCAACATCCACTTCTGTGTTTATCCAAGTACATGGTAACATATGAATAAAGAAACTGGGAAAAAGCAGTGTGACAGAAGGAGGCTATAGTCACTTGCTGGCTCAGTAAAACGTTTCAGCCACTGTATAAGTCTAGGCTCTGCTCATCAAATTCTATAAAACTAAATTGTAAAAATAACTGAATTGACAAATGTTGCTGCCTTTTCTAATACTGGAAATGATCTCACTGAAAAATGACGAAGATTTGAATTGCTTTCATATATCATATTATGTATTTGTCTTAGCAACTTTTATTAGTACAATCATTGAACATGAAAGTATGAACTCATTGACCTCTCCATTCCCTGATACTCTTCACCACTGAAAATACTTTAACTGTGTTTTTAGCCTGAATAACCCATTTTATGAAAATTGGTGTAGGGTGTAGCATAGGCCAAGGAAGAACCCATAATATTCTGGAGTGGATCTGAATCACAGGAAGGACACAGATATTATCATGACATCTGAGTGCCCCTCTAGTTTTAACTGTAATATAATTACCTTCATTTGTTTGAAATGTATTTATTTACCTGTACTCAGCTCCCCAACCCTTGACAAAGCTCATGCGAATGGTGCACATCCTGGTGAGTTGGTAGACGGCCTCAAAGCCTTGGTTGACTGACTGGGCGAGCAGGCCAGCAAACTCCTGGTTGTTGAAGATCTTCAGATTGCAGCCTGCAAAAAACAAAAAGATGTATTATTAGGCTTAGTTAGAACTCAGTTTGCCTCTGATGGCTCCATGTGTTTGTGTGTACATGCTGTACATGCATGCCTCTCATGCTGACCTGGAGGTATTTTGCAGACGGTGGCAGGATGCCAGCCATAGCGCTGGTTGCAGTTGGGACTCTGGACAAAGATGGCACTGTCACTGAGACACTCTGCAAACACCTCTCCCCCTATGTAGTACAACCTCACGCCCCGTCCTGGAAAGAGAAGACAGAACACTGTCGCTCAGCAAACCGCTACCTGCTGATTAGGTCAATGCAATATAAACGGTAAATCCCTGTGAAATCAAATGAGTACCTATGTGTCTGCGTGTTAGCTCGACTGCTGAGTTGCGGTTGACGTTGGACAACAAGCCCAGACAGAAGCGTTCAGAGTTGGATGGGTCTGTGAATCCATCTACTGTGAGGGAGGGCTGGGAGGCGTGGAAGGTCTCTCCTACACGTTGGTTCAGCTCATAGTAGGAGATAGAGCACCAGAAGGCAGACTCGCAGTATGTCACAGGTTGTAAGTCTGCGTGAGCAGAGGCAGAGGTTAAATGGAAAGACATTAACTGAGATACAAGCACCAGTTAAGGGCCCATGAGAGAAGGCTTAAAAATTTCATGAGAACAGGTATTGCTTTGTGGTCAAACAACCATTTGATTGTGAAGATGCACACAGCTGATAACGTTTCCCTTTGATTTCTCTTCAAAAGCTCTTTCCCACGACCCTCATGGCTCCAGCCAGGAATGGCCAAGACATGACGTATGTATTTTTTTTTTTAACAATGACCTCCTGGTGGCTTTCCACATAGATAGAATAACCTGGCAACTGGATGTTATTATTATTGCATTACCTTGAGCTGTCTGTTGCTGGACAGACCATAGACAAAGACTCCATTCATACCACACTTACTCTGTTACTGCCCTGAGGCTAAGCCTCCCAGACGGAGTCCACTGCTCCGGTATATTGCTCATCTGAGTCGCTCTCTCTCTCACACACACACAAACACGGTCACCCCTACAGATATTCTAATCTGATAGTCTGTGGACTTCAAATAAACAACACCATCAATCAGACATGAGCTATTTTTGGTTTACTGACTCGTTTATTTACATGAGCAAAGTCAGACATGCCTAATAGATTAAAGCTATCCTTTTGTAGTAACGATGATTCCTTTGCAGACATTTTTTAGAGGTTACATGTATGACAGGACAAGACATGTACTGTAGTACAGTCATCAGGTCCAGTTAGATGGATCCACTGTTGCAGGAGGATTCATATTAAAAGGTCAGTAGTATTGGTCCTACAAGTTTTCTCTTATTTTCTCATGAGATGGAATTAGGCAGACAAACCAAACCAACACCTTTTGGACAGCAAAGGAAAACAAAATAATTAGCGTCTACTTTTATTGTAATTTTTCTAGATATGCACTTTGTTTCTTGTATCATCTTGGTATCATGGTTGAACAAAAATATGTTAGTATTCTATGCCGACCAACTAACTTTACTGTCATGTTCATAAATTATATCAGCTTTGCCATCTGCTTGAATCCATGCAGCATTAGCCAGCTGAGCCACTGAGACACCCTAGACACCCAATGATTCAAATTTATACAACAGCCACAGAGAACTCTCAATTCTGACTGGCGGGTGTCCATTCATTTCAGTAGCAGGGCAGTATAACTAGAAACCTCTGAAGTGGATGTTTCTTTAAGATTTTAAATGAATGCACCAGCATTTATCTGTCATTAATTACAGTGACAGTTTAGGCTTCAGTGGTTATTTAGTTAGCATAACCAATACAAAAATCTGCAACAAAATAATGAGGATAAGCAAGTGTCTGGAATCTCAATGTAATGCTCACTACTGCGTGAACTATTGTGCATCATATAGTTAGAAGTGAACTAGTGAACATGGGAGTGATTTCAGACACAGCCTATATAAGCCTATATTTTAATATGTAAAGCAGAAAAGTGAGAGAAACCATTAGTTACATAAGTAAATGGATGGCTGATATATTTAATAGGTAATTTAATGGCATAAGCCAGTTTTGTTGGTAAAAGGCCATGATATAAGCAGTACTACATGAAGTAATTTCAACCAGCCAGAATAATGCACATAATGGCGATATGCTCGGTAAGTAAAGATGACCCCTTTGATTCTGCTTACCAAGATTATTGTTTGTGGGTGACACAGGATTGGGCGACAGGCTGGGTGAACCTGAAATGGAGTGGTGATAGAGGTTAGGCTCATGATCTAGATAAGGCAGACTTAAAACTGTATCAGCTTGAACTGTGTGTACTTTCACGTGACTTACCTGTGTCCATGCTGTGGTTGAGCTGGTGATCATTTGTCTCACCATCCTCACTCAGATACCCTGGTGGGGGAGTTTCTATCACATACAAACACAGACAAAGATTAAGAACACGCTCCTGATATCAAAGGTTTAACAAGCTTTTATAATATAATGAATGCTTTCTAGCTATTTTTACATTAGAGGCTGAAGTATCAATGCAACCACCAATTACCAATTCAGGGCTTTTTTGTTACAGTCAAGTTCCCTTTTCTTTAAATGTTTGTACAACGACAGTCCTTTTCAAATTATGCACAAACATTATAATCAAACATGAACAGGGCAGGGATTTCACAGCAGCAATGACAGCCAAATAATTATTCTTTTAATTAAAAAAAAAAATCATGTTTTCGTAATCTATTTTAGTGAAATCAAAATCGTGTTTTTTGAGCTTATGGCCTTTGTGCCCTCAAAAATTGTCCCCTGCAGGCCATGTGGCTTTGCCCACAGAATTGCAAAATTCCCAGCCTGATCATGAGAATAAACGTTAAGAGACCTTAAAGTTGTGTGTTTAGAAATAATTACAGGTTTTTCTCACCAGGAATATAGTTACTCTGGGGCTCAATGCCAGCGGGAAAGTTGGTGTTCTCAGGGATGGATGGGCTGTAGTCATCCAGCGGTGGAAACTCTGCAGGGATATCTGTATGTCGTGGTACTAGGACAGGAGGTAAAACTGGAGACACGGATACTTAGAGTAAGGACCAGTTCAGTTCTGTATACCGTGGCAAAACCATTTTCTTAAATACAGTAATTGGGTTCATGTAGCAATTAACTGCACTCACTTGGTGTCTCCACCCTCTGGTAGTGGTAGGGGTTGACGCAGACTTCATCCTTCTTGGTGTGGAAGGCAAATTCACAGTGGTCGACAGCCCTCAGCTCATGGTGGGACTGCAGGTCTGGCCAGCGCCACAAGCGACAGTAGATCACATGAGGAAGACCTTTTCTGTGGGAGACCTGAAGACGCCCATCTAAAGATCTGAAAGACACAATCAAAAAGACTGTAGTGGTACAAGCAGACTGAATTTAATTAATGTGTTGCTTTGCTCTATGCACCGACTATTATTACTTCTGCCAAGGAGATTGTGCTTTCAGTTCGATTTGTCAGCGGGATTACAGAACCGATTTATTTTGGAGCGGATCCGAATCACAGGGCAGATGCATGAATGGTTTTCACTTTCATTAACATGATTGCCAGGTAGGGCATGACCTTGATGGAGGTCTACAAAATGTGTTTAAATGTTCTTCTAGTTGAAATCATGTTTTTGAATTATCAGAAACAACTTTAAACACATTCTAAATTCCAAATAGATCAACATTAACTTAGGGCACAACACCAAACCATTTGACTGACATCAGACCAGTTAATTCTTTCCACAATAAGCAATGAAATGTTTTTCATTATTTGTATTAAAGTACTGTAAGCATGACAGATGCAAACCATTCACTCAGCAGCACACAGCAATACCAATCAGGGAAACATCGGCAGTCTGAACCATCCTCAAATGACCCAAAATGCTAAATAATCATTGCAGCATACAAACAAAAGGCTGGATTCAAAGTAATGTTGAAATGCATTACTGATGAACAACATATCTGTAATGTTTAAATGCAATTGCTGTCAAAATCAAACATGGCCAAAGTGGGCGTTTAATAATTTGCCATGAAGTTTAAATTGTAGTGACTGTATAAAAAGAGAGCTGTTTGCACAAAAAGCATAGGCAACTGTGAATTATAAGGCCATATACATTGCCATGAAACTCAAATGACTAAAAAAGGAAAGGAGGGACTGTAACCGATCCTGGATCTAACCCCTGACCTAGAGTTCAGTGTGGTGAAGGGCTTTTTTTCCAGCTGAACTCAATAACAGTTCAGCTCATTGTTGAGCTCTCAGACAAGAAACATATGGTTCTCATTCTTTACCATGGTTTTGCCTCCTGTGAAGTACATCAGAGAGGTTCAAGACAAACAACTTAAAGCTAGCCTTGTGCTTATTTCAACTAAAGGTACCAAACTTAAATATCATAATTCCTAGTAATTGTATACCTGTAGACTAGGCTGGTGACAAGAATCTGTAAAACTCATGGCAGCATTAGATATATCGGTTGGACTATCATAGATCGGGTGTTAGCAGAGGTCAGCCTTCCCATGTCTCTGCTGACACTGGCCTGGGCTGTGTCCTGTCGCCCCGATTTGTCACTTTGACATGATGACCACTCTGACACCCAGCTGGACCACCCGAAGAAGCAACAACTGTACAGCAGCCAGCCAGGGATTCACAGGCATTTTAACACAACAGCAACTCATATCCTGTCAATCCTGAGTAGAAGAGAAAAAACTTCCTGATAGAGACTTTAGTGCCAAAGCCAACATCAAGCAGCACTTCATATGATGTTACAAAATAAACAAGTGCATACTGGCAAGTCCCTTCATATGAAGAAATACATGAGGAATGGTAACAACACTGTTTTGAGGGAATTGATAGCCTAGCAATTAAGATACATTCAATACACTTTGACTGAATCTCTGTATCTCCAAAAGATAGCAAGACAGCTGTTTTTCTGTAAACCTACAGTCTCTAAACCTAAGAAGATTGAACCACAATCCAAACAGTGGCCCACACCCTCCCTAGAGCCTGGAGCACATTCCCAAGAACTGAGAAAAAGTTTTTAATGTAGGGTAACACCCATGCTATGCTCACCATGATGACGGATTCCCAGTTTTATTAGCAATTAGGCCTAATTGTATATTCCTTGGTAAAAAGAAAAACTTTGTAGGATGCTTAACAATTAAAGAAGTCACTGAGGGTGTATTCTAACTTCTAGGAGCACTCACTATTATCACCTTATTTAGAAAGTAAGAGTAAAGAAAATGTTATGTTTCTTATCTGGATTACATTTGTATGATTTTCATTTTATATAAGGTTACATTTTCACATCTGGACAGAAAAACTGAGGGAAATAAGGATAAAGGCTAACTGACTCACTCAAGAGTGCGGACCTCCACTTCACAGTGAATATTATGGCTTGTTCTTGTGAAGCATAAAGTTAGAACACTTTTCCTGAATATCTCTGTTTGAGTTTATTGCAGACAATTTGGGTGTGGGTAATAGTAAAACTAAAAAAAAAGGCTGTGTAACAATTGCTTCGGTTCTCCCATGAACCACTGTCCCTGAATGCTCCCTCATGACTGCTTTCTGTATGAAGTTTGAGCAACTACATGTGTAGGCTACCTCAGAGGATTACTGGTACCTGTGAATGCTGATTGTGACATGGAGTCATTATATGGTATTTGGTTAGATCTTGTCACCACTGAACATCACTACCATCTACAGACTTTTAAGATCTATGGCATTTATTTCACCAATGTCAAATATCATATCTTGTAATATTATCAAAAGTAAAAATATTTTTGGGATCTGCCCTGATTCAGAACTGTTACAAAATGTAATGTTTTCTATCCAGTGTTCATGTTACACCCTTTCACCAAGTATGTGGGAAATCAGGGCAGTAGTTTTTCCATTATCCTGCTGACAGACAGAAAAATAAACCAAACCAAAATCCTCCTTGGCAGAGGTCACAAGTAAACCAATTAAACTTTACAATATTTGGTTCAACATCCAACCAAGTGAAAACATTTGATCAACATGTGTGACTCAATCAGACCACCGAGAATACAATAGCATGTGTGCATAGTCCTACATGTACCTCATATGTCAGTAAACTGAGTTACTGGCCCTTATACAGATGGGTATCCCATATGGGGAATCCCAAACCGAGTCCTTATTCCAACTCTCTCAGAGAACACACACTCCAGTCTAAACATCCTCTGTGAGTCAGACTTCTGCTTATCCAAACCACCCCTTCTTCTCCTATTCATTTCACGTGTGAACTGAGGACATGCTTGTTTATGCAGTACCTTAGCTACCATGTCAGCAGGTGAAACGCGCCTAAACATTAAAAAAAAAACCCTGCTTTGGCATTTCAGAAAGACTAACGATGATGTAACGCTGCTTCACATTCCTACACAATTAATGCATTTCAGTTGTATTTATGGGTTGCTGTTAGTCTACCGCTCATCCTACTGTGCAAACTAACAATATAATGACATAACATACTGCTATATGCATGTGCTGATGGGCAAAGGCGCATCAAGTCTTCTTATACATTGATACAACATAGTTTATGTATCGGCATTTCAGATTGATAAAATATCAGTTAGCAGTTTGCTGTCTACACAACAAAACGAAAAAGCAGTTAAGCAGGTTTAGTTTGCACCCATTAGCTAATGTTAGCTCTACTATGTAACGTTTGTATTGTTTTTACCATAGCAGCTAATGCTATCTTATCAATGCAATAAAAGCCCAATGCGTTATACCACACGTTTAATCTTTTTGTCAATGCATTTGATAATGTACCTTTCAAAGTTCACATTAACAAGTTAAAAAAATATTTTGATTCACAAACAGCACTTGCTTCTAATATTAGGACAAGCTAACTAGCAAGCTACTTAGCTAATGTTAGCTTCCATCATCCTCAGCTAGCTAACTAAGAGGCAGCTAGTTAGCGGTTGGTGTCGTTACCTGGGTATGGTTATGCATTTCGTGTTGACATTCTGTGTCGTGATGGCTTTTTCCAACTCGTCCAACTGTCCCGTCTTTTTCAACTTCTTCACAAGACTTTTGACAGCCTTTTCGCACCATTTCTCCTCTTGCCCGTTCTGCTCTCCCTTCTTCCAGCCGAGGAGCCTCTTCACGATTGGGGGAGTGAACGGTAATATAGACATCTTTTAAATTGCAAGTTAAACAATTAATTACAGTACTCTGATTAATGCCCAGAATAGCTAACACTACAGTTTGTCGTTCATATAACAACGACTAAGTTAGCTAGTTAGCTCAGCTAGCTAAACTCAGACAGACTGAGTGGCTGGACGCTGCCGGGGACTCAGCAGCAGCGGCGGCTTGCGTCGCAGGTTCACTCCGATCAAGTTGTCCGTCTGTCGGAGGAGTGGATCAGCTCCTGAGCCAGCCAGGCTTTCTTTCTGCCCCTCCTCCTGCTCCTGTCAGCTGGTCCGTCTTCCACCTGCATCAACCAAGTGTGTCAAGACATCTACTTTGCCCATTACAGTAGCACCCATACAATTAGAATTATATATATTATATGGTGCCACCACTACATTTAACATTGCTGAATAAATGCAACACATTTTGAAATCCCTCAGACTTTAAATTCAGGGTAAAACAAAGAAAAGCATAAAAACTATAATGCAGTGATAAAAGCATTTACTTTGATAAACTACATTTACAGTGGTCATTTGCTTTTATAACAAAATCAAATGCAGTACTTATTTTTAGTGTCAGTAAATTAAACCTCACTGTTTGCACCTATTTAACATTCTCCACAACCAAGATGCATGAAACGGAAATATATGTTGTAATCAGAGATATGCCTCAACTGAAAAGTGATCCAACTTTTGCATTTACCGAGTCCATGAATAGAATACCCTTAAGACTAATCTCTTTCATCCCCTCATAAAAGTGATTTCATTTCACCACAGATGCATCTTTCCAGAAATGGACCAGGGAGGTGACTGTGCATTCAGTTATATTTGGGGTTTTATGGTGTTATTGATAAGAGCACCCCTTGCTACTGCCTCCAGTAAACAGCAGTGTCCCTGTGCTATAAATATCCTCATCCAGGACCAGCCCCTTTTCCTTCTCTCTATTTATAACTTCCATCAATGACTGCTGTCTATTTTTAAGTAAGTATTTGGCATGACTTCTTACTTCCTTCTTAAATAAATATTATGGCTATCTTGGCAGTGGCACCTGAAAAATAATATTAAAGGACACTTCATGGCTCTCTGTAGGACAGTCAGTAGGTATGTGTATCTGAAAGTATGCTCTATTCATAGTAAAACTGATAAACCCTGAAGGGCTTACAATTAGGGCTGAGTATTTTTATTATTAATAATCTGTTGATAGTTTTCTTGATTAATAAAATAAAATATGAATGGTTTGGTTTCTGAAATGTCAGAAAATTTCCAAATCACAATTTCCTGAAGCCAAGGGTGAATTATTTAAACTGACATAATTAAATTAAATTCAAATTTTTTATTGACATTAAAAAACATATAGAATATTTAAATGCTTTCTTTCAGTGTGTTGAGGATCTACATTGTTGCATAAATTATATTCAGAATCTCCATCAAACAGTGTAGGTGAGAAGTTTGTGTACACGTGTTTATGTTGATCAAACTGTCCAAATAAAACTGTTGCTGAAAAATGACTTACTCAATGCTGAAAATGTCATTGTCAAAGGAAACAGGCTGGAGCGCTTTCCTTCCTTGTGTAGTCTGATGATCTGCTACAGGGCCGGCACCTTTACTGCCAGGGGACACGGGTTGGACAGCTGGCGTGAAGAGTTTTTGCATGTCAGTGTGTGTGTGCGAGAGAGAGAAATGGGGGTCTCGTGTAGTACGTGTCAGACGGGGGGGCAGATGGGCTGCAGCAGGCAGGAGAAGGTCTTAGGGACAGAGCGAAGAGTGATTTTGGACAAAAGGCACGGCGGCTGTGTGAATAAGTAATGACTGCAGACAATCTGATGGATAACAATGGCATTGTGATGGACCACTCATGGGCTACGTGGGAAACAAGCAGGATGTGTTGCAGGGGGCCTGATCAGCTGGGCTGCTGTCATCACAATACTTAGACAAGGATGGAGTAGCAATTAGAGTAAATATGCCTTTTGTGCGTCCATATGGGCAAATTGCAGTGACATTTTAAGTGTTATAAGACCACTGAATTCTTTAAAATTACTCAAACTATTCATCCAGCTGCAGTCACAGCTCTGCTATAAACACATATTCTGTAGGATAAATGATAGCTCCCAGCATATTGTATGATTAAAACAAATCAGAGCAGCTCACATTTACCCTCCACAAACCTGTAATTGCCTCAGCAGCTAATTGCAGTGCGTTAGAATCAGACATGGTTGTTCAGCACAGCCCCACACGGGTGGGGTCCAGTTCCCTGCAATCTCTGCCTCCTTTTTTAATCTCCCTTCACACTGCAAGCTGTTATCTGTTGCTTGCAGCCATCAATCTCTCCCCAGACAGTGGCACCTCCAAATCTGGGGCAGCGGTGACCTCCCTTTTATTCCCTCCCTCTGGTCTGAACCACAGCACCCTCAAATCCTTTTCCTCTGGCTCTGGACCCACAGAGCCGATACACTATCACATCCTCCGCCTGCCACCTCACTGTGATTCTCTCCATTCTGATATATCTTTCTGCTTGTATGATCCCTTTCTCTTCTCCCCTGCAGATTAATTAATTAAAGTCTTTATTTAAGACTCAAGGAATCAATTAAGAGAGACCGTTTTTTGGGTGATGTCGAAAATGAACAAAGACATCGAATGAACTGTCCATAAAAAAGCCAGTTCGAAATAGGTTAAAATAAACAATCAGATATCTGGTTTAGTCTCTACTCTCCAAATAAGGAGCACTTTTTAAAGGGCTTACAAGTGCCTGGTGGCTTTATTCAGGAGGATCCCTCCAATGAACCGCCAAACCACTTAACTTCTGGGAAAGGTTGGCAGAGGATCTGGAACAAAGGCCATTTATTTACAGCACGACAGTAACATTTACACATGACAAGTTATCAGATGAGAATCAATTTCATGTTACATTTTATTAATGGTTATATTAACAACATTTCTTGGTTTGTTATTATGAGTGGTGGAGGAAGTATTCAATACTACCACACTGCAAAAAGTGAGTATTCAAGTGCAAACAAGAATGTTCCTAAAGTATTAAAAGTAAAAAATGCAGAATAATATTCCCAAGTGTTATATTAATATATTATTATTTCATTTTGATTTTATTATGCAAAAGCAGGGGTTTACTGTGTTTAGCTGCATTGATTTCATAATATTATCTAGAATATCATCCTCTATTACATATAGGTTTGGTTAATAAACTCAGTCCATGACATTCACATTTAGTACACTGGCTGAAATACATGTATGAACAAGATAGATAACATGTCTCCACCTAGTGGCTGAAAAGTATTACTACACCATTTAATGCCTTACCTTCATACACTAAGACACACAGGCTGGTTTCCGTGGCAAAATATTCTTTTCATGGCATATCCTACACATCTTTCAACCAACTTAATTAAAAACCTAAATGATAATGATGTTATGCAGGTCTTTTCTTACAGAATATATTTTGAAGTATCACAGGATTAAATTACAAAATAAACAATGGCTAACTTCCATTTAGCAGCTTCAGTATCAGGGTCCTGGGATTGTGCATAACTGTCACACTGCCAGTTTACTGCAGTGGTTAAAAAAAGAAGAATTATTCAGATCTTTTAATTATATATGTATATTTTTAGTATAAGTCAATAGTGTAGTAAAAGCCCTGCATGCATTTTTTAAAAGTAAAATACAAAATTATTATCTTAAAAATATACTTAAGAGAGAGGATTTCAGAATTATGATAATTATATTATTGGATTAATGACCAAGTGTTCATCACTCTAGTGTTGTAGCAGGTGAAGATGGAGCTAACTGTAATTAAACTGCATACTCTCAATATTAAAATATCAGATTTCATTTGTTGATTGTTTTATCAATCAAACAACATATATGAATCTGCAAACTAAAGTGGGGTAAAAAAAAACAAACTACAATAATCCATTCTGAAAATAGTGTCAAATGATAAAGTGGTAGAAGATACAAATACACCAGTTTAGTACAAATACATCAAAATTGTACCTAATAAATACACTGCTTGAGCAATTATAGGCTACTTGGTTGCACTTCTGGACACAGAGTCATTGTTAATGTTTTTTTATACAATGACTTGTCTTAATGTGAAAAATATACATAAAAATATATTTTCTTGGTTTGGATTTATGTACAAAAGGACATTTCCTTTGTGTGTGTGTGTGTTTTGTGTGCAGTCAGGACTCACTGTGATTATAATTTATTTGTGAATCAGTGCCATTGATTTATATGCAATTCCATAAACACAATTTACATGTTTATTGTGAACAATGGCCCATAACAGCATTAAGTTGATTTAGAGGCTTTGCAAAATATCTCCTCATCTTACATATGGATGGAATGCAGCACTTGGCCATGATTCATTAATTTCACCTCCAGGCTAAAATGGCTTTCTGTTTGGCCTGTACCTCGAGCACTTGGCCCTGTATTTACAAACGATCGCCTCCTCTGTGACTTTGATACAAGTGATATAAGTGACAGGACCTTGATAAATGTGATTATTTATTATTCTTTTGCCCTTTTTTGTATTTCAAAAGAAAAGATTTAGAAATGAAATCGCACGTCCTTGCAGTCACTGTACAGTTTAAACACAGAGCTTCACACAGACCAGACTTTCATCCTAACAACTTCCTGCAGAAAGCTTGTGGAACTTGTCATTTTCTGAGATCTGGTAACTACACTCTGTCACTCACACCACCACCAAAACTAATGATTGTGAAATTAGTTTCAGAGCAATCAGGAGCTCCCCTGCTAAGACCCACTGTATCCATATGCATGAAATTGCTTGCGTTAATACATGCTATGAATCGTGGGTAATGCAGTGAATAATTCTGACTGCACGCAATAATGCTATTTTCTATTAGATTGGGGAATGTTGTGGAGCCGGAGCCCTGTGGCAATATGCTTGTAAATGGCCATGTATGGATAATTAAGCATTACTCTTGAACATTAAAACTTGCTTATTTCAGAGAGCTGCAGGCAGTGGAGGGCTCTTATTGGACTCATCACTATTTTTGGTGTCTCCCTATAATGTGTTCTCATTAGTATTAGCAATTGTAAACTTTCTGATCTCGCTTACTGTATCCTGAAAATGGGGTTTCATTAGTAAGAACATATTAACAATTGCAATCTTGGAAAAACGTTTTTGGAAATACTTTTTTTGAATGGTAGAATGACTTATTCTGGGAAGATTTAACTGAATCCAGGATGAGACCAAGACCTGGTGGAGTCAAGTCCAAGTAAAGTCTAAGTCCAAAGGCAGTCAAGACCAAGTCAAGACCAAGTTAAGACCAAGTCAAGACTGAGTCCGGGGCAGATTGAGTCCTGTTTCATGAGGCAATAGTGTCTCTCCAATGAGTGACTTAATAATCTGTCTACAAACAAGATTGATCTATATTCCTTATCTATAATAGATAAAGAAAAAATACTATATATGATCTATGAATGAAATATTGTACGCTACAATATTTTTTAATTTGGACCCCTGGAAGATTAGCAAATGAGCTAAGATGGAATTTAGTAACAATCAAGTCAAATTTAATCTTCTAACACCAAACTAATAGGATGCATTATATTTTTAGAATCAGCCATGCAGACAACATTCTGTACCACTCGTCCCAAATCATCAGCCACTAATAAACTGACATGTTCCCAATAGTCATAAGCAAGACTTTAAAAAGGTGACCTCGATCTCCTGCCCAGTACCACCGTCTTATTCTGTGATATCCAATTGTGCATGAAAATGAATTAAAGCAATTGCTTCTATGATTTTCTGATGTTCCAAGGACTAAATTGAAATATAAAGACAAAATATTAGTGTGAAAATTCAATTAGAAAAGTAGGGTATATAACCATGTACTTTAACATAATACTGCATTAACAGCAGGGTTGCAGAGATGCATTTTACACTTCCAACCCTTTTTCCTGCGACCTTCCAAAAAGCGACCAACCTTCAGGCAGTCATTTCTGCGCGGAGTGCCCTGCATTAGCAACAGGAGGCCATGTTTGTGTTTCAGGGTTGTAGATAAACACATTCCGCAGGATTGGGCGCTGACAGGAGAGACCCATCCTGTCCCTCAGCTGTTGTGTTTAGGTAAACCTTGTTTGCATCATCTGTGTCCTTTGCAGCAGCCATCCCCATTGTGTCCACCCACCATCCAATCCACAGGAGGTTAATAATGTGAGAGCAGAGCAGTGTACCTGCAGGCCCGAGCCACTGCGCCTTAATGAGTGTGATGCAGCAAGGTCAGAGATGTGACAATAAGGTTTGGAATAAAATGCTGCAATTGAGGCAATGCAGTTGTTTATCTTCTTTTATCAAATGTGTGTTTAGACTCAGAAACGGATGCATACTGCGAAGCACAGATGTGGGGGATAAAAGGGGATTAAGTCTAAAGGGGGGGCAACCAGAATAAGACCAAACTGCCTTAATTATGTGTCACATAAAATAGTGTCTTTAAAAAAACTCCCACACACAAACCAATAACCTCTGCAGTTTTAATTCAGTGGTCAAAGTGAAGAATGTCCGTGACACCGAGGGGCTGCTAATAAAAAGTAATTACACAAAAACAACACAACAAGTTATTTAATCTTGATCGAGTGCCTGAGAAGATTTTTTATGAGCACATCCTTCCCCTGTTTAAGTGTACAATTAAGTTTCAAAACATTCACAAGACGTCATCAAGCTACTGGGAATTTCACAATAATGAGTTTAAATCATCGGTGTGAGGAAGTTTGTTTCATATTGTGAGCAGTAAATAACAGTATGATCTTAAGAAAGTAGTGGTCCTGGGATGGAACCCTGGGGCACACCATCTATGACCTGTCAGAGTATTTTAGGGGTTATCTTCATTTTCAAAATGTAGCTTTAGTTCGCTAAATTTTATGTGAGGATGAAGCAGCTGAATCAGCCCTAAACATCCATAATGCCAATGGGTTTTGTCTTCTTTCAGGTACTACAGTCCCCAATACTAATTAAAACTGCAATCTTATTATCTTTTTAATGGGAATGTAGTTAAATGTGGCTTAGAAGATGATATAATGTGTCTCCAGGAAAAGAAAGCCATAAACCTTGTTGTAATACTCAGCAAACACCTACATACATTTATCTGTTGTGCAATTTCACATCGCCTCTGGTCAATCCATGCATTTCTAAGTTAAAAAGCAGTTCAGCCACACTGAAATTATTTGTTTTAGTGCTAAGAAAAGGGAGATGTTGTTCCAAGTAGGATACAGTCTAATTGTATATAAGAAACTAATGTTTTTAACACCAACAAAGTAAGAAAAGCACAGAGAGCCTTCGGACAATCCTCTCTGAAGTGGATTACCATCCCATAATATTTATAAACCTACCACTTTTCAACAAATTAATGTGTATAAAAATGTCACAAAAGACAAAAACAGGAGTGAGTGTGGAAGAGGAGAGAGAGAGAGAGACAGAGAGAGAG